>DWJS01000810.1:0-10194 GCA_018248975.1 Codatractus imalena | reverse complement strand
AAGGTGTGGCCTGAAGCAGCTCCAGCTCCGCGTGAACCATAATTTTAAATTATTGGTTTTAATTCTTTATTTTATGGAAAAGATGCGCGTTATGGAGTTTCTTTCGCTGTTTCTTCTCCATAACGTAACACCTTACGAAGTGGTGGTAGATTTTTTACTTTTAAACAGAATTCTGTAAAGAATCTACTTGGAATAAAATATTTTGACTTTGACTTAACCAACTTCTCATTTTTTTAAACTTAAAAAATGGTTATTGCTTCTTTCAACTATTGGGAACCAATTCATTTTCTTTAATTCTTCAATATTATAATCTAATTCGTAAACTGCGTCGTTAATACGGTCAATAATTAAAAGTTATCAGTGCGTTTGCATTTTAATTTATATTTGTTCCGACATTACATTATTTACAAAGTAATCTAGTTATATTTAGACGTCACAACACCAGTCTGTCGTCGCGACGCCGGCGCAGGAACTGTCGCGCCATGTCATAAATAAACTATCTTGCTCCACATAACCGAAGATAAAACTGAGAACTTACCAATTAGACGAAACAATGTGCACAAAGAAATAAATTTTAATGTATGTTCGTAATTCAAAATACATATCGTTCCTTAAGGTTGTACGCTTGTGTCTGCTTTTTAATATATAAAACAGTTGAAAGTTACTCTTTGTATAGAGGTTATCTTGTACTGAACTGAGTTAGATAAGACTTTTAAGTAATGGAATAACTTGACCCAATATCATTACTCCGAAAGTAGTTAGGGCTCGTGTATAGAAATAAATAACTTAAAAAGGTAGAATCCAAAGAGATCCGGATTGAATCGACTCTAAAATAGTAAAAGAGGCCATGTTAAAATATCATACCACAAAGTATAGTTTAACTGTATGATGTAATGAGATAAGAGCACTCAGTTAAGGTGTATTTTAACCGAAGTCAAAAAGGCGGAGATTCACGATTCAGTCGAATTATATCGTCCAAATATTTATTTTTATGAGTCAGAACTTTTTATTCGGAGAACCGATTTTGATGATTTTGTTTTAATTCATAGCTGGTGTTTTCCGTGTAATCCCATTAAAATTTGATCACCAGCATGTAGTCCACCTGATAGTGAGTGGTAAATGCCGCTCATGGACATTAGAAATTATTATTAGAAATTAGTTATCACTTGCTTAGCGGTGAAGGAAAACATCGTGAGGAAACCTACACGCCTAAGAGTTCTTAGAAAAGGTTCAAAGATGGGTGAAGTCTACCAATCCGCACTTGGCTAGCGTGGTGGACTAAAGACTAAGTCCTTCTCACTGTGAGAGGAGAACTGTGCCCAGCAGTGGGACAAAAATGTTCGATGATGAAGGTGATAGACGAAATAAAAATAATTGTTGATAATATCATGGCAGTAATGCAGTAATCGAGTTCAAAGTCATGATGCAGTCTACCAGATGGCTTTTTGAATCATGGGCAACTGAAGCCCCCTGCAGCGCAACTGCAGTTAGGATTGATGTCCTGATGTTCGTCAAAAATGCGTTGCTACCCTTGATGATCTTACTCTTGATGAGCTTGGAATGTCACTCCTTTCTTCCTGCTATGGCTGTCTCTTCTTTACCACTTTCTTAAAAATAGACCACAGTAGCACTTCACACTGCTGTTCATGCAGCAGAAATAGGTTTAGCGGTGGTGACTTCGGTCGAGTCGAAGCACACAGGGCTCTACCACCGTTTGATTATGAAACATACCAGCTCAAATGATAGTTCGAAACTTTTCATTGTTTCCACGGCTATGACGTTATTTAATTTCCACTGTAACACTCGGACTATTCTGTAGAGCTTTACTAGTATGAGATTGCGGATTTGCTATTTTGCGAAACAGATTACCTACACGATGCAGATTAATTAAATCGACGAAACTCGAACCGTATCGAATCAAATTTGACTTTATTTGGAAGACTATAATACATTACCATCAATCTCATCCATCATACGATTAAAATTCGCCCAAACGAACGCAGTCCATTAAGATGTCACTTCCATATAGAATTCAATGTATTTCGTGGCGACCTCCTTAATATCAGTCCAGCTTTTCACACGGCAACCTACTCGTATTTCTTTAAGAAATACTTAACAAACATAATAATAAACTTGATACAATTTAAGATAAAAATCAATTATCAACGTATTCTAAATTCTAATCTCAGCTGGTTTCATTTTAATCCAATTAATTTGAGTCACCGAGATAACATCGTAGATTTAAAAATTCTTACACTGAACATAAACAGAATTTATATTAATCGACCTACCACCGTTTCGAATACCGAGAATATTTCCACTTCATTATTCAAGACCGAGAAACAAGACCGAGAAACAAGACCGAGAACAATTAAAAATCTATTTAGTATGCGCGATATGTTACTAGGTTATCCGCTCACCTGACAGTTCTGTAAGCACCAATAAAATGGGAATGTTATAGTCATTCCTTATAGCAGTGATTCTCAACGTGGTATGACCCCCTGGGGCGGTCGTATAGCGTCCCTAAAAAATCCTAAATAAAGAGAAAAATATATTTTCATAAAGAAAACGGTAAATAACATATGTCTATTAAAGCAAACAAAAATAATTGAAAATGAAAAGAAAAAAAAATGTAAGATATTATATAAATTAGAAACAATGAAGGGTCGTGCAACAATTTTTCATACTAAGGGAGTCGTGCAATTAAAAAGGTTGAAAAACACTGTCTTATAGCAATTCCGATGCCAGTCAGAAAGGAGAATAAATAAAAACGGTCCAGTTGGTAATCGGTGTGGTACTAAAATGAACTTTTTTATTGTTTACATGTCACTTAATTAGAGCTATAAGGACGTGGATGGAAAATCTACGTCGATCATAAAACGCTACATTCAGGTGCAACGTTCTAATAAAAGTTGTAGGTCGAGTGCCTTAATACATTTAAATAGACGCCAAGGTTTTGTTCTTACAATATGTTTTAATATTTTGTACGGACCACATATGTTTATAGACTCCATGCGTGTGGAATAAAATATTTGGCTTAAGAACAAAATGAACAAAAATGCAGATACATTACAGAGCCTATAAACAGATGTTATAACAATAAAAAGCGGCAATGTCGAGTCGGATTTTCACACTAAGGGTTCCGTACCACCGTACGATATTTAACACTACAAATCTGTACACATAAATAAAAATTAAGTGTCCGTTTGTAATTACAAATTAATAGGTTTTCACCAAATATAATGACAATATGAAAATATACACGTTACTTTTAAAATAAAAAACATTTTTTTCTGTTTGTCTGTTTGTTCCGACTAATCTCTGAAACGGCTAGACCGATTTTAACCAGACTTTCACTGGCGGAGAACTCATGTTATAAGGAGTAACATGGGCTACATTTATTTTCAAATAAATCTATTTATTATCTCGATGTTTTTTTGGCTGGGTGGCTGTGTCATCTAGTATAATTATATTATCCGTGAACATATTCCTCCCGCTTCCATTATAGAATAGAATAAGGTATATATAAATATATTTGATGAAAACCGATGAAAATTGCAATTTGAGTTTCATTTGAGGTCATGCATTCGCCACGGTTTTATTATCAGCAACTTACAATTTGATGTATATCTAGATTTGATGTATATATCTAGAAAAAAGAATGAGCTCCATCTATAAACTTAGCTTTGTACTATCTGAAATATCTGGTGAATTAACTCTTATTATCTCCAAGAGATGGCACTAATACACAGTAACACCAACAGACAGTAACAGTCTTCTACTAGTTATAATTTTAAATGCCAAAGTATGTTTCAAGTAGGGCATGATATTTATAAACTGAGGTCGCGTTTTACATTGTCTGATTAAGTAAGACTTTCGTGCCCTCTATCAACATTTTCACAAATTAGAAATTCTTATTTATGAAAAGATAAGCCTTGAAAGATAGCTAACGATGCTTTTGGTAGTGTGCTAAAAAATAGTCCCCCTCATTAGGAAAAAAATTGGAATAAATTTACCGTTTACCACTACTATTGTACAATACTTCATTATGAATAATATTGACATCGTGAAATACCCGTCAGAATGAACTATAGTATAATTTATTTGTTCGTGCAGTTTGGGTCTTTGGGTGCAAATACAAAAACAACAGAAGACATATATACTTATAAATACAAATGGTTATTTATTTACCAGTACATATGTCGCTTCTGTCCTATTCAAGTGACGCTGTGTGCACGTAAACAACAATTCAACTTCGTTTATTCCAATGCATCACACAATTCCAATTCCAATGCACAAAGTACAAATAAAAAAAACTCAGGTGTGTTTTGAAAAAAGAAACGTAATCAGGGAAGCAGGAATCTATCACTAAAACAATTTTTGCCGTAATAGATTACATGCATTTTGCGTAATAAGGAACACTTGATTACATAAGGAAACGATTAGATAGGCATGTTCGATACATAGCGATCGTGATGCGATCTGTATCGCGAGCGTGACATCGATGCTACTGAATTACCCAATAACATATTTGTACATGCTCATTTCTACTTTCAAGCTGCGACTGACCCAATTGAGAATCACTTTTACCTTGTTGTAATATTGTTTTATTTATTGTAATTAGAAAACTCGTTATTCACATGATTTTAAGTAATTAAATCTTAACCGATCTACAAGGTTAAGCAAACGCCGGGTGCGACTGGGAGGTGGATGCGTGACAGTTAGTTTTAAATGTCAGGCTCGCTTTCAGCTTTAAGCCGTTAGTCCCTATTTTCCTTGGATAGTAGTCTTTAACCCATGTTTGAGGTATTACGGATGGTGTGAATACCTCCAACAAGGGTCTGCCGCCAACCCTTACAATCCTCCATCTTCCATACACCACCGTACTGAAGCAGCGCGATGCAGTATACTCAAGGCCTTCCCCAGTCATGGGGAAAAATCCGTAGTCAGCAGCAAATCTTAAGAACTTATAAATTATGAGAGATGTAAAACAAAAATAAATATCAAAAATAAATTGTGATTGAGAATGTCTCATCAATATCAAATAAGACCTGTGGTAGGGGCTCTATCGTAGTATGCGCCTACCCCGTTAATTTACGACAGTTCGCGCTCACACGCAACTATAAATCAAGATGAATTACAACAATGATCGGATCTGGCATCGACGTTTAATCCCGCATTCATTACTTTGTACAAAGTCGCGCTGTCGCCCTCTGCCGGTGGAAATTGGCTTGATGACGTATAAAGGTTCTATACCGTAAAATGCTAAAGGATTGTTGTAAATCTTGCAGTAATTGTGTTCTTCAACATTGACCTACGATACTGCTTAGTGTGAGAGTTCTGGGTTTGATTCTCGAACGTATCCATTTCTTGCATTATCCTAAATTAAGTAGCTTTCGTTATATGTATTGATACACCGTAACCGTCATGACTTTTTCTCTCTTTTTAACTTATAAGCAATGTAGCATTGCTGTTTTTTGAAGGTGTATTTTGTACCTCAATCAACCAAGATTCGAATCCGTACTATACTTCTTAATTTCACTGAAATTCGACATAATGCTTCGATGAAAGAATTGGCTAAATACATTTTTGGACAGGTTTAAGTTCAAGCACATTTGTCAAATGACTAATCACCAAATTCGTAAATGCACTAGAGTAAGAAATGTCATACCTCCATGGGGGTACTTTTGTACATAGTTGTGGGAACTATGCACAAAAGTACTGATTTTGTGAGTGTACCTTAAACATCCTAAGGGTTGTGCGAAAATCCGATGTATATAAAGCGATGCAGCTCTATCATCATGTTACAACGTATCTGTGAACTTCAAAACTATTCGGCATTTGACTGGTGTGTACGAGATGGTGTCCACTTAGCATCAGGCATAACGCCGTTCGCCACTTCCAATGCATAAAAACCAATAACAATTGATCTGCAAGCCGGATACAAATAAACGCCGACAACAAAACAAGTTCATTCAAATCGATAACAGTTAATAATGAAATTATTGGTACAGTGCTGGCTCTTAAAGCATACAAAGCGACCAATAACTATTAACATTTAAATTTATCAACGCTTACAAGACCAGATATACAAAGGTAATACCGCGGCTCTGTGTGCGTAAGTCATAATAATTACCTATAACGTTTAAATTGATTAAAGGTAAGTTAATCCAGTTTCAGTAGTCTAAATCTTAATACACAAATCAGTCACCATGACTACGTACGTACATGATAATTGTTACATTCACATTAGATTTTTTATATTATAGAATCAGCAAATGGTTGGCAGCCGTTAAGACATGTTGGAGGCCTTATGAGCGGTATGAAAAGCTCCGATGAAGGTTGTCTACTAACATGTACATCCCTCCACCAGTTCGCATTGGAGCAGCATCGGAGTATGCTTCAGGTCTTCTCCAGTGAGGAAAAACCCTTGGGAAGCAGTGGCACATAAAAAAGGTAGCAGGCGGGCAAATGAACATGTAGTCCACTTGATAGTAAGGGATAATTGCTGTCCATGGAATATTGTAATTAACCTTGGCCCAAACTGAAGCACTATCTGCGGTTGGCCACAGGTATTACCTTGAGGACTAAATTGGAAAGCCTCGTGTAAGTACACCTTCAAATCAAAACTCAACAAGCACTTCATAATGCTGTTATTACGCGGAAATTTAAAATATTGGCATTCCTTGTTATGACAAAATACACCGAAAAATCAAGCAATAGACATTCGAGACATGCGTCAAAGTCCCGAACTAAATCTATTGTTCATTTAAGTTTTACTTGTCCAAAAGTAACTTCTTAATTCCATGTATCTGTCGAAATCGATAAAATTTTGTTAATAATTTATTTGTAAGGTTAGATATGTTTCTATAGCCTCTGTTCTATAGCTTTTGGCATTGTTCTTGATTGTTAACTTATGTTTGCATACCGTGTAAGGGTATATCGAATACTGATTTGGTGCCCTTAAATGGTAGGCACAAAATGTAAGACTCACTACGACATGCGGGTAACATAATTTTCGGTACAAAAGACACAAACACAACATTTTAAATTGAATTCGGTATTAGATAAATAGATTAGAAAGTGTTGCTCATAACGCCCTGGCACTGAAATGAAGGCTCATTAATTATTCCGAAGTGTCGTTAACCAGCCGATTTGAATAGGCCATTGCTATAAGCAACGGTGCTGATATTCCGAGAACAATACAATTGGGAACTACTAATGAGTCGGGATATGACGCAACCTACCTGTCACTGATCTAATTTCATTCTAGTACCGCGAAATGAGTTTACTAACGCAATGTTTACTGTAATTTCGTATTGCTGTTATTATCGGTAGGGTTCCGTATCTACCCAAAGAGTGGCACCAGAACGCCATTACTAAAGCTCCGCTGTTCGTCTGTTCGTTTGTCACTTACTTCTTTATTATTAAAATTGGTCAGGATCGTATAAAAGCTTTCCGTAACAACGTCATTTAAATCATTGTCAAAATACGTCAAACAAAAATACTTATGTGCAATATTGATAAACACGTATATTGCAAGCGAAACATGGTTGCGTACGGTAATATGGGTACAAAAGAAGTAAAGTCGAATATTGTAAGAAAGTATTACAATGTTTCCCTTCATGTGGGTACTTGCAGGTCGCCGCAATGTCAAAACAGATAGCGTGTATTATAATACGTATAATGTATTATTTATAAAGCTTCTATTTTACTTTTTTATTATTATTTGTCGTTATAGGGGCCATAGTACACATCCTACGGAAATGTCAAGTGTTAATCTAAAAACATTCTAAGGTAAAGGCTCGTGACAGACGGACAGACGGACAAGCGAAGCCTTAGTAAGGGTCGGATAAGGGTCGGTAAGGGTTGGATACGGAACCCTAAACATTTTTTTAATTACTGAAATATACTGAAATATTTTTCATTAAAGTAGATATGTGTTGTTTATTACTGTTGTTTGTCTCCTAAACTAATTTATATTCTGTCATCAATCTTAATGCGTTTTGAAACAGCAACTCAATCGTTCTAAATACCATCACATATTTTATTGGAAATGGTACTTAATTATTGTCACTTACATGGAAAGAAGTACTTCTGACCCACATTTCGATCTTAATTCGAATTACGTGATATGCACCTGGACGTATGTGGAATGCAAATCCAATAAATGCTTATACCATTGCTCGTTACACTCCTAAGAATTGTTTAACGTGTCTAAAGAACAAGCAATGCAATCAAATGAAGAAATAATATCTTCACATCACGTTGTTTCTCCGTTAGTTTCCTTAATTTAAGACATCTCGTAAATAGAGTTAATTATTAAGGAAAAACAAACATGCTACAGAATTAAATTGAGGAAATGTACTACAGGTATTGACACATAATATAACACACTAGTTTAGGATGTAGCGTCAACCAATTATAATTTAAATACTCTTATAGAAGAAGCATTTTATTAAACATTTTAGCACGCATTTTCTAAACAAAACTAACACATTTATTTGCATATTACCTTTTTCAAAACTATAACAAACAGGCTGTACGGGAGAAACACTTAGATAATTCCTATTTAGTCTTAGGGGTAACGACATCTGTGGTCGACGTGTTCCTGCTGGTACTTTTATCTCATTTAGACTTGTTTACAGTTACCATGGGCGATGACCACTGTCGTAGACAGCATGCTTGCTACTTTGTTCAAGAGAAGTATTGCATGCATCAATCGTGCATACCCAAGCGCCTCCTCACCTTAAGAACATTTTCCATCTTAAGAACATTTTCAACTATAGACAACCTAATGAAGTGGTCTGAAAACTAACTAAATACTTGCACGGTTACGTCATCAGTACGTACGTGTTTTACCGCTAACAAACAAACATTAATATGGGAAGCCCGCTCCTGCCAATGTGCCAGCCAACGCTGCCCAACGAAGATGGCTATTGTCTCTCCAAAACGTGACTCCAAATGTTAATTGGACGATTAAAAGCCGAATGCGGGTCATTTCGACCATTACCAGCGGAGCCCTTTTGAATATGTATAATAAAATTATTAGATAAAGTGAGCACTCAATTTGTGTTAGGTTTCTAATGAGGTTATGCGCTTTCTTGTCACAGATGGCGTTTGTGCTCTGAATGCGCAAGCGCAGAGCCGGATGCGCGAAATGCTATTTGTTGTATGCGTAACTGTGCAGATCGGATGAAGAATATTATATTAGCGCCCTTGTGGGAGCTAAGGTAGTCGCTTATTAAATCTTGATAGTACTTTAATAAATAGGTTGCGATCATAGTGTGACAGGTGTGCTAATTATGGGCGATAGTGCCGTTCAATCATGCAGATATCATGAACAGTGTTGCCAGTGGCGTTGGCCGTTCGAGTTAAACACGTTTTATTTTATCTGTGGTGTCTCATCCGAGCGTTACATGAATCTAGTCACAGATAAGCAAGTTTAAAATAAAAAGGAGATGTTGTGTTATAAAATTTATGATGTATATTTTAAATTTGTGTTTTAAGAATATTATGTTTCTTTTAACTATTCTGCAGGTAGTTTTTTTATGTTTGTAACTGAAAGAGAAATTAAGTCTTAAACCTAAGGGAAAGTAAAGCATGTGGCTAACTTCAGGTAGGATACCCATCTAGGATTAGTTACTGATGTCCAGTTGCGACAGTGCTTACTTGCCACCAGGACAACGTGATCGTTTGCCCCTTCAATTACATTAAAAAGCTATACTAATAATAAATCTGCATAATAAGCCTCATAAATACGTAGTTGTCATTCCCGCCCGATATGCATAAACTCGCCACATAAGTGTACGTGCAGCTCTAGTACAATGCGAGTCGAGGATACCCAAACAGAGTAATACATTTGCATACTTTTCGCCTCATTATTTGCACGTTTCTTTCTAGAAAGCGTTGGTTAAGTGCCAACACTAATGTCTATGTAGAGCAAACGGTTGTCGTACACAAGTTTTGTGTACAATCATTGCGTTTAACCCTTATATTATGCTAAGGATATTTTCCTGTAGTTGAAGAGCTGTAGCAGGCATGACCACATTTCTTCATTCTACCATCAGTAACATTGTGGTTAATCGCATGCCCGCATTATCATCATCGACCATTCTTGTCCCACTGCTGGGCACAGGTCTCCTCTCAGAGTGAGAAGGATTTAGGCCATAGTCCACCACGCTGGCCAAGTGC
>DWJS01000809.1:0-10198 GCA_018248975.1 Codatractus imalena | reverse complement strand
GGTATCATGAAGTGGAATGCACAATAGAGGTATTTTTTCTCAATGCACACATTAAAATACTTATAATATATAGAATATAATTTAAATAAATTTAACGACCTACTTATTCTAAAACAAATCTTAACTAAGCATAAATTACTCTGTCAAAGCCAATACTTATTAGGTGCATTGGGAGCGTTTGGATAGTTGTGTTGGGCGAGAGGGTCACTTATATTAGGAAAGGAGTAGGGATCGTTCATGTATTTATACTCACTGGATAAACCAGCTAGATTCATATTAAGGGTATTATGTGATGGACTTGGAGTTGAAGGATCGACGGCTACTTTAGAATAATCTGCAGGAACTTTTGGATATTCGGTATTTGGTAACTCTTTGTATTCAATTGCATTGGGTTTTACATAGGTATCATTCCTAGTTTCTATGACTTCTTCGGCGGCAACCTTATCGTCTGCATCATCTTTGGGTAAATAATTAATGGTTTTATTGTACACATCATTAGTAGGATATCGAGCGTAGTCGTTTCTCGGGATAGCGGTATCCAGTAATTGACTGTGTGGTGGGCCATTAGCGCCGGTAACTAGGTGGCTAAACGTAGAACTAGAAGTGCTTGGGAAGGTAGCACTTTGAAAAGCTTGGTTGAGATGTTGAGATTGTGCCATTAGTTGATTATAGTTCGCATATTTTTGGTGATGCCAAGCATCTGGGTGTTGGGGATGGTGCTGGGAAAGTGACGGTATCTCACTAGCGGGATAAGGGCAAGGTATTTGGGGCATTGGCAGAGCCGAGTAACTTGTTAGCGAGGGTGAAGAATTGGAGCCGGTTTGTTTACGCAGTCGCGCTCTTCTATTGGAGAACCAAACCTGAAATTAAAAAGAAATAAATATGCTCGTTTACTACGTTTACTAATTCTATTTTAAGTCATTATATATCGAATATTGATAGATAAAATAATGTATTGTATTGTTTTATTCTTAAAACCTTTCGCGGATTTTACTTGTTATCACATGCACTATCATGTGGTTCACTTTGTACGATATATTAAAGGAGATATACTTTAGGCGCTTTAATTTTATCCTTGTTTTTGGAGTAGATTTATTTATAAGATAAAACTTGAACAAAGATAAATAGGACTAAAATAAAAACTTGAATAAAGATAAACAGGATTAACTACAGCAGCCTTCACGCCATTTCCGTAACGTAAAAATTACTTACTTGAATTCTCGCTTCAGTTAGTCCAGTTTGCAAAGCTAGCTCCTCTCTGGTATACACATCGGGGTATTGAGTTCTATGGAAGGCTCTTTCTAAAGCATCTAGTTGTTCTCCAGTGAAAGTGGTGCGTGACCGTCTCTGCTTCCTCTTCAAAGTGAGTCCTGGCTCAGACTCGATGTCTGACGAATCCGATCCTCGTCCTTGTAAAAGAAATAAATAAACCATTAGATAGCTTCATAATGTAACGGTGTATCTTTCCTTATAAATCCGAAGATATTTTTATTTTTAAAACAAGACCTATCCTATACACATGTAATGTATACTTCCAACCGTGAATTGTTTTTAACGTAGACTTCGAGATTCTCGATATTATACACTCAGACTGTATGAAAAAAGTATAACTCATTATGAGTCCGACTGTTGGCTAACCGAGTCCTGCTTTTCGATATTAGATATTAGATATATTGCAATATTGGTTCTTTTTAACTGACTTTAAAAAAAGAGAAGTTTCTCAATACGTTTGTATTTCTTGTCTATTTGTATTTTGTATGTGCATTGTGTAATTGTGTATGTATTTTGTATGTTACCTCGGAACTTTTTACTGGGTGTACCGATGGGTGGATTTATTTTAATTGAAAGCTGATGCTTCCCGTGAGGTTTCATTTTAATTTGATTCAAATCTGACGAGAACTTTTTGAGTTATCCTTAATAATGCTTATTTAATTGACTTCGATTTTATCGACTTATTCATGTTTGTTACCTCATAACTCTGTGAAATTAGAGAGTTAATTTATTTGATATTAATTTTAATTTGAAAAAATATGTTTTGTTCGATAGAGGTACTTCTAAAGGGGTTCAATTTTCAGGTTCTATTTCATTGTCAGGACCTTGTGTGTTGAAGATGGGTACAGCAGGCAACTCCTCAAATCTAAATAGGAAATATGTGGAACAAAGATAGTGATTGCAATATTGCTACATTTATGACAATCTAAGACAATCTATGTATATATTATGTTTTTACGTGTTCAGCTTTGTAGTTATATTTTCTATATATTTCATATCATTTGGTTTTATTCGTCTCTACAGACACAAATAAAACTGAAGTATACGTTATTTTTAAGATTTACATGTTCTGAGTTTATAAATTATTTAACATGCATAACAACATACGAGTAAGTAGTACAAATACTTTTTTCGTTAAGTTTTCTAACAAAATAAGACATTATATCATCCTTGCAAGGAATTCGGGAATTAATAGGCGTCTAAACGTATAAAATAATCTAATTAAACGCACAAAATAATTTAAGGAACAGAGTGTAAAACGGAACGTCAAAGGTGAAATATTTAAAACACACGGATAAAAAGCGTTATCCCTTACTTATCAGTGATCTGTCTTCTTAATGCAGAGATATAATTTATTTGACGTTCCATTGTACCAATTTGTCTTCATCTGTTTTTTAAACACGCGTAATTTATTAACGGAAGGTTTTTTCTGAAAACCCATATCACGTTTTAATTCGCCTATACGTAAACCGTCGGGGTTGGAGCCCTAGTCTCATTTATAAATCGGTAGCGGTATCCTACGGAAACAGATTAAAAAACTGACGTAACAATGCGCGGCTTGGCCTCAAAACTGATTTTAAAAAATGCGGCTTATATTAATAGCCTTTTCAAAGTCAAAATTGAATGAAATGAAAAAATAGGGGCTCAGTGTGGAATAAGGAACACCCAATGCGGCGGTCTCTTTGTCGGCGTGTTTGCTGTTCGGGTGACATTTTGGCACCATTCAATATTTTGGTGTCGCGGACTGGATTTATGACATGTAAAACGACAACTCTTAATGCGTTCGCGCTCGTTTAGCTTTCGTTTGTGGAGGTTTATCGAAGAATGCATGGATTTTGGATATTAATCGTAACAGTCAACGATTGTGATATTACATTACGTACGATTTACTTGGTATTTATGTTGTTTTAGTACAATCTAGGGTAAATAGGTATAGGTTGGTAACAGGTAAGTAGGTAATCAATAATAAGCAGCAGTGATAACGTAGCGGGTGAGGTTTCCCCTCTCTAACTGGGGGTCCGGCGTTCGAATCTAAGGCCTCTGATTTTTCGAAATTACACGAATTTCTGGGTACGAATTTCAGTCGCCCTGTTACTGGTAATATTTATAAGTTATGTAAGTGGTTGCCTGCAAGCTATTTCAATGTGCCACTGGTGGCCACGATCCTCTCCCTACAACCGGACCGGAAGCATATCGACCATACTGCCCCAATGTAGATTGATGTTAACTGGCAAGTGGTGCGATGTTATGTGAGTTTTAGTAATTAAGTATTAAGTAAGTAATTTGTTTTAACTGCAAAGGAAATAGTTTTGAAGAAACCTATGTCTCACAAAGTTTTGTAAAAGTTTTCAAAGTGCCCACGAACATCCAGCGCACGGGTCAGCGTGGTCAGCGAATATAGAAGAATTCCTTGTTATTTTAATACCAAATACATGCTTAAGGCAAATGAATGAGAAAATTACACCGGTTTGTGTATAAATAAAAGCTTCAAAGTTCAATTCAAAGTTCATGAACAAAAGGTATAATAGAAGTACTTAAAACATATGAATAGGTATTGCATTTGTTTATATTAAAATTTTAACTTGTAACGAAATATATTACAGCTCGACATGTTAACACGATATATACGGAATGCGTGTATCGTAATTAAACGTACATTATACAAGAGTTTTAATTAAAAAGACAACGTCAACAGTTAATAAAAAACAACGCATTGTAATAAAATGATTTACATTGCTCAAATTCCCTCGCAGGCTCGACACTAAGTTATTTGGCCTTTTTGTTGCGCTGATCATAACGTATGGGACTAAATGAGGAGTACGAAAAAAGGGCTTAAGATCTTAATGCGTGCTCATAAAGTTCACTTCATTTCTTGTTTCGAGGGAGCGCTACAGAAACTAAGGATTTTTATGTTCGTGCAGACGAGAGAGGTTTATGTGGTTTATGTGTGAAGGAAAGGGTGGGGTATACCTTAGCGATTGCCGAAATGTGACCCCGTGAAGGGATCTCGCATCGAAAGTCATAATTTGGAAGTTGAAAGAGCAGCGGCGGCGGTTTAACACCTTCATAATCTGGGTTCATTAAAATGGTCGGGCCGCCTTTGTTTCAGCGGGTCGTTGCGATGTTAACAGATGGCCGGATTAGCACGTCGGTGGGCGTGCAGTTTTGTGGATTGCGACCTTCGAGTTCTTCGTTAAACAAATCGTGGGCTGCTATGTATTGTTAGGGAATTCTTAACCTAATTTATTTTAGTGATTATCTATTTATTACGTCGCACTCTGCCCCTATCTTGTTGCGTGATGTGACATATTTTAATATTTGATAATATAATCATATTAGGGGAGAATTTGAGTTATGTTCCCGGCTAGGTTAGGCTATGATGAAATTAGATTTTTGCTTTAGGTCTGGATGTTTGCAGTGTCGCTTTCATGTCCATGTATCATGGAGACTTTTATGTGTCCACAAAGGGTTGATGTACAAATTTGATTATTGAATGATTGATGTACATTGATTTATTGAAGATAATAAGATAATTAGGTATGTTGTCTCGGTTCTGTTCAAACGAATTAGTCGTTCAAGTCAAGCCACTTTATATTTAATGGACCCCATTGGAACCGTAAGTTCTTTACAGTCATACGTATTTTATAACTGACCTCCATAAGGTTAACTTTCATAAATGCGATAATAGCCATGGTTTTATTTGTTTTTGTCTATTAGTCATACCGCGCGGTATCACCTATATTTGAAAAGTCACAACAACATCCGTCTATCTTCTACAATTCCTACTATAATTTGATTTCCATTATGCCGTTCAAATAAAGTTACTAACAAAATAATCTATTCGCGTTTATAAATTTAATATAGTTTCGTTCTTATTAGAGCAGCCTTCAAAAAATTGTTTTCCTACAGCTGGGCAGGTATTGACAGCGCCATATTTATTAGCGCCAGGATTTATAGTCGATATACAATTATACATACAGTACTGTCCCGACCCATATCATCTTCGTTGTGGTATGCGACTAATATGCACAAAGGTTAAGACTAAGAGGCTTTAAGCTTTGTTAGCTTTGCCAGAAGGCATAATAGGTATGCCTTTGACAGACATTAATTTTCTTGTGGAGACAATCTTACCATACAATATAGGCACACATTTTCATATTAATTATTCTTTGTGAAGTGCCTAGTATGAGCCGAGTGAATCCTTTTATGTAATAAAAGTAGCAAACGAGCATGAAGTCCTTCTGATGGTAAGTGGTCACTGGCACTTATAGACATCCGCAACTCAAGATAGGATTGAAGTCCTACCTGAGGTATATCAAAGGCTAAATTGGAATGCCTCATCTATTCTCCCTTACTATACTCTCATACTACGAACATACGAGCTCTTACTGCATTGCACTGCTGCATTTAGGCAGGTGAAGGTGGGGACTCCAAAGTAGAACCACGAAAGGTTCTACTACCATTAAACTTTAGGTAGAACTCTAAGTTTTACCAATAAGTTTAATAATTATCTACTAAATAATAAGTGACCACTTACACGAGTACTACGAGACAAAGACGTAAAAGAACATGATCAAGAATGTCCGTCTGTCCGTCTGGCTGTCTGTCTGGTCGTCTGGTATTAGTTTACGTTGCGGTTGCTACTATAACGTGTTTTTGTTTGTCCTTTTTTCTTAATGACGGTGATACGGAACCTTTTATGTGCGAGCCCTATTAATACTTAACCAATTTTTTTATAAATACAACGTTGGTTTATGTACTATTTACTGCCGGTTTTTTTTAAATACTAAATTTATGTGCTGTTTACTGAGGCTGAAATATGTATGGTAATAAGTTAGGGATAAATTTAATAAGGATCGATGAAAGCTAAGTATTGATGTAAGATTGGAGAACTAATACTAATTCTACACAGACGAACTCGCAGGCCCTTGCTAGTAAAAACATAGGCGCAAATTCATTTTCAAGTGTAAGTTTACACAGAAGCCGTAGACGTTGCAAGTTTAAAATAAAAGCATTCTACACGTATATAGCAGCTGGGTGTTTTTTGTGAAGCGTGATGGTGGCATGTAATCCGAATGTAATGTCCCAGAGAGATTGCCTGTGGAGGTTCTGTAATAGTCCCCGACCGCGCGACATTAGTTGATTCTAACGAGCGATGTTATTAAACAAATGCGAGATTTTATCGCATACTCTTTTTGTATTGTTCTACCGATGTGAAAGTAGACCACTTGTTTTATTATAGTCGTGCAATAGCTATATAATAAATACGCGGTTTCTTAGCTAGTAATGACGTTTTACATGTTACAGCATGTTGCTTAGCTTTGTACTGTTACCCACCTGCACATTTACTTAGATTTCCTATTTTACTTGTTGCGTATGTATGCACAAAAGTTACTTATATCTAATTTTCTTATTTATATATTAAATATGTGTACCACCATGAAAAATGAACTAGTGGAACTAATATTTTTATTTTGTCTTTTTTATATTGTATTAGTATAATAAATAAGTTCATTCAACAACGCTATAATATTACAAACTTTTGATAATACTCTTAAACTTATTTCGTCATTAGAAACTGTATGTATATGGCAGTTGAGAATTATTTTCTAGAGATGAAAAGTTTTACATATTTCCAATTTAATGCCAGATTCAATAAAAAGTTTCCCATTTATAAAAGAGCTTACATAAAATGTTACCGTTAATTACATCGGGAAAAGAGCCTTATCGTTTTAATTAAATTCCTAGGCACGAGACTTAGGTACTTGATTCAAAATTAAATAAGGTATAATTGCAGTTCATGTGTAGTTTTTGAGATCTTCTTTTTCAGTGTATGCCTTTTAACACAATTTCATGAATGCTTTATTCATTTATCATCCCTTTCCTTTTATTTTAAAAACAGTCTAGTTAAAATATACCATTGCCAATATTGTTACAGATATAAGACGACAAATTTTATTGTTCTTCATTTTGAATATAACAGGTATAAGGAAGTGTCGCTTTCAAATCAGACCGGCATTTCAAAATGTACAAAGTATTGAGTGTTTACTATAAATTATGGAATAACACAACAAAGCGACAATAAGCAAAACATTCGATTGTATTCGATTTCAGCACTATCGAAACGCTGCGGGCGTCCGCGGCCCGCTTTGTCGGACGCGCGCTAAACTCGGGCCGCAAACAGGTACCGCTCTTACGTATTCTTACATATTGACGTCAATCTGATTCTAAAGGATGTAAAGTGACTGACCGACGCAAAGTATTTGAACTCAGTATTCGATAGTACGTGGTCAATCTCAGGTGGATTCATAGGGGTTCCGTTCCTGATTATTGGCATTTTAAACCATTTTTTCTTTTGTTTTCTGTATTTCATGCAATGAAAAGAACAGTAAGATAAAAATAGTAATTTAAGCTAAATCATATGAGAGGTTTTTAACGATAAATTCGTTTGCAAATCTTTATGAAGCAGTGTTGCGGACAAGCTTGGATTAAGTCCCTGTTCTTATTGTAGTTAATTCTTGTGAGATGCCTCTTAGTAGATTTGGTTTTATATCAAACCATTTCTTTGCCAGTTATCACCTGAATGAGGTTATAGATGTCCATAATATTATATATTAATATGGGTCGCTGCCAATATACATATGTCATATATGCTATAATGTATATACGGTAACTTAGTAAGCAAACTTAAAATCCGTCTAACAGGTAGACGGATGTACGGCGAGTCAAAGTACTTTAAACATGCATAAGCAACAATGGCAACAAGCAAAACATGTCGCCTCAATTGTGCCTGATTTCAGCACTATCGTGACGAGCAGCGGGCGTCTGCGGCCCGCTTTGTCGGTGCCGTGCCGCAAATGAACACCGCCCTTTGACGCCTAACAAACAATATTTCAAGCGACAATGACGAGGTAAGATTTGTGTGCGGAAATTGATTTTTTGAGCCGTGAGAACTTGACAGGTTGCGTTAACGTTTGCAACTTCGGGAAGTTATTGTGCAATGTTTGGACCAGTCGGTTCTATTATCGCTAGGTATGAAAAAATTAAAAGCCCTAAAGTTAGCCCCATCCGCGGTTCGACAGTGGAGGAAACCGAATTTTGCATAATAATAGCAGTGTTAAACGTTATGTTATTAAAATCTTCAGGTTTTAATAAGGGAACCTTATCCGAGGTATTCCATCTTTGCTCAGCAACGCATCTGTGGCCAATCGTAAGAAGGCCTCCAATGCAATCTGGGGTTAATTTCAGGTCCATGCGACAGAGGCTACATACCGTCAGATAGACAGCTCGTTTGTTACCTACATATTATAAAAAGAAACACAGAATAAAACAAACTGTATAGGTAGTAAAAGTTTGCGTCGGTTAAAATGTTGGCCTTTTGCGGGCGTCCTGCACTGCAGCCCTCTCAGAACGCGTCCCTCTGGCACTCCGCGAGAGACACTTAAAATCTAGCTTTGTCATTTATACAGCCTCTAATCAAAATTAGACTTGGAGGATTGATACGAGTAATAAGACAGCGTAAAATTTGTTGATCTCATTATGCATACTTATTTTCGCTGAAGTTCCCAAATTTTGAAAACATATTTGGCAACGCTTACGTTATTATTCTTGAAATAAAATCTTTGTTTCTTGCATTTAGTCCATTTTTAACTGTACGTTTTGATTTCAGTGTTTTACTATTTAGAATACTTTGAAGGTACAACTCGGTTACATTTTTTTAACATCTGTGTAAGGCAAACAATCCTAAGGTATTCTAACTTAGTCTTCAGGGATAGAAATGTACGATCAATTTGACATAAGATTCTTGTCCTACTTGGGGTAAGTTACTTGTATAGATTTTTAAGAGAAGAAGTGATACAAAAATACTATAAAATCTTAGAGCTTAAGAGACCCAAATTAATATATATTAAAGTGCATTTAATGTTTTATTATTTACTTTATACTCCTTTCAATGGGTTTCCCCTCCAAAATACAGCAAGAAATCAAAAAACTTAATTTTCCACATGAACTAATTGATTGCAGGTGTTCTTATATAAGGTTTTACCATAATTGGCGTAACACAGTTATGTGTCATTTGAGGCCGATTTCTGGTATTCTGGCCGATTGCAATATGTAAAAGTATTTGTTTAAAGTGGACATGCAATTTTTTGAATCAGCTAACGCGTTGGAAAGTATGCGTTACGAAGAAGCGGTAAAAAATCTAACAACCAAGAAGAAAGGATCATGTATACTGTGTTTTTAATGTGTCGTAAAGAGCAGAATCGGTATTTTTATCGTATTTTGGAGCTTTTTCATAAAAAATATTTTAAAGCGGCGCAAGTGACTAAATATAAGAATGATGTATAAGGTTACTAACGTGTTCCAAATAGTGAAGTGAGACCTGTCGCCTAATAATAATAGGTCAGGAGTCTTGAAGCTGATTACGATCTTATTGCCAGCTTTGAGAACTAATTTAGTACACCTCGTGTAAGTATTTGTGTCTTAATACGCTCTTTATACAAGAACATAGCAGTCATATTCTTTTAATTCCTGCTACTATGCAAGACAAATAGGTAAACCTGAACCGATTTACAGTACCTTTAAAATTACACTTAAATACAAATGTATGCATAAATTTGTCTTACCTCCAAGTATTCCATCTATGCTGTAGTCTTTCTTGCCATCAGGATCCCTTGCACCGCCACGAAGTAAACGTGAGATGGAAGATATGCTCGGTGGGTCCGACACACCCTCCTGCAATCGTGTGAGTTTACTTACTATAGTACGTTATAAAAAGATATATAAAGCAGTTCTACCTGACGCCGAGGAATCACTACAGTTTGGACAATTTTACAAACTAGCAAGCGAGTATGCAGTCCACCTGATGGTAAGTGGCCACTGCCGCCCATGAACATTAGTAATCATGCCTAAGTACAATTAAATCATA
>DWJS01000808.1:0-10199 GCA_018248975.1 Codatractus imalena | reverse complement strand
TATCTGAATAAGTCTTTAGTTTCAGCCATAACTATGACCGCGGCTGAAGATTAGGATTCGGCTGAAAATCCTAAGTTGAAAAGCTAAAGACGCTTTCTACACTCATAGCCCCACAGTAGGATTCCCTGTGCCATATACACACACAAAGACGATACACAAACACCCAGATCCAGAACAGAAATATAAATTCATCACTTAAATTTCTGACTGGCCGGGGATCGCATCCGGAACCCTCTGCGTGTCAGACCGGTGTGGTACCCGCACAGCTACGCGGGTCGGCAGACTGTACTGCTTTGGCCGCTGGCAACATATAAAAAAAATCAAAAGTAAACTAAAAGCTTAAAACACTATAACAGACATTAACATGAATCGTTGCCATCAAAGTCGATATAGCAGCTTATCTGTTAATAGTTTCACCCCGCTTTTGCAGTTTGGGACTGCGATCGATGGTTGAAAAAACGGAGTCGAACAAACAAACAACGAAACTTAAAATCCTGTAACATAATATAAACGTTTAAAACTCGTATAGAAGACTCGTAGACCTTCACCACGTGAGTTTAATACATTTATGGTCTATAAAACCACTTTCATTGCCAAACGTATGTACGTAATTTTGCGGTTAACCTTACTGCCAAATACCGCTAAATCCATGCTCGACTTAAGCCGATTAGGCGACGAATAATTTATTCCGGAGAACGAATAAATATTTCGGAGAATACGTACCTATCGACAAAGAAGCCGTCATGGTAATCCCAAAGAGAACATTGCAAAACATTTGTTTATAAAGCCTGTCAAGTTTCGCGATGAACGAATATCTGAGGTAAACAGAGATAACGCTGAAGTGGTCGCTGGAATTTATTTTCTATCTCGTCGCACTTTGTTATCTTTTCATACTGTCAAAACGAATTCAGTCACTATTATTGACATGGGGTTATCGGTTTGAGAGGAATTTATTTAGTATGGGACTCAACTCGCGGCTTCGAATTTTCGGGTTCCATAGTTAACAGCCAACATAAAACCATTATTATTTCGCACTTTTCAGCTATGTCCTTTCTCTCCGTATGTTATTGACATTAGCATGAATGTAGTGTTGTCTAACTAGTCAAGTAGGTACTATAAAACTGTTCCTTTCTAGTGTCTGCGGTACACGTCTAACTTATACAAGTATAAGTAGATGAATGATAAAATATAATAGTCAAAGTTGTCTCACAAAGCAATGTAAGTAACTGATCTATTAATGATATTCTAATAAAAGATTATTATAACAAGAAAATTCGCGGTATAAGTAGCTTATTGGATGTCGTATTTTATAGATATTCAAATCTAAAATGGAGTAGAAACAAACAGAGGAACAATCGTTAAATGAAAAATTCGGCCAAATGCGATTCGCACACGAAGCGTTCGGTAGCAGTGTCATTAAGATCGACTTTTGAACCTATAAGTATATAGCGGCAGTCGTAACATAATTTAAAAAACATAATATTACGATATAACACTTCAGGTCGCCTATCGGCCCAATGTCACAATAGATAACATGCGTTTTTTTGGACAACTTTTCATATATAAATATTGTGAAATTTCAAGATAGTGGGGCAGATGGAAAATGGTGCCCGATAGTACCCTTAGGATACGGAATCCTAAAAAGCACTCGAGAAACAATTTCATTAAAACAACTTATATTAATAGTAATACTATTATCTTTCTTGACCCTACTCTATTACAATCTATAGTAAAATCAGACAAAAATTCGCCTAATTTGCCTAAAACTAACGTAAATTTGTTCTATACATGGAATGATTTGGAATTGAAAGGAAGGTTATAATATTCATGGCATGGACCTCAGTTACATAGTAAATATTTATTTGACGAATATAGTATCGTGGGTACAAATAAAAACACACGTTGAAAAGTAAAAGGAAACATCAAGGTTAATAAAAACACAATCCCACAGGAAATCAGGAGCCGAATGGAGTTGTAAGCTGAAAACGCTAAAAAATGCATGACAGCAGAAATGACGGGACTCGTGAACCAAGGTAGACTCAACAACCTTTTTGTAGTTACTTTTTTACTATAATTGTTATAAAGACCTAATAAATAATTGTATCGGTCCATTTGTTATAACTATAGAACAACTGGTTCAATTACTTCACATGATACTATTTTTGTCCCCCGACACATAAAGAGAGGTCTTATTATTTTATCCTGTGCATTTGTGTACCTGCGGCAGCGTAAATCCCAAACGGGCGCATCAATTTTGATTTAGTTGGTTTTGTTTGAAAGGCTTGTTCAAGTGTTCGTAGCTACGATTCAAGAAAACCAGTTCAGTTGTTTGAAGATCAATACTAAAAACCAAATCAATCTCATCATCTAAAAACCAAACATGTTTTTTTTTTAATTTCTAATTATATCTTATCCATTGTAGAAATACGTTTTAGTATAGCTTTGATTGCGATAAGTAACTTATCGTATGAGGCATGGTATTAGTAAATTGGTATTAGTTTTGATAAAAAAGTTACTTAAGTCAGTTTAGTAGTTGGAAGATCATCAATTCTATTTCATCATCAAAAAACCCCGACTGGAATTTTTAATTTTCAATTGAATAATTTATTATAGAATACGTTAATGTAGCCAAAGTTTTAGTATAGCTTTGGTAGCGATAATTAACCATTAGCTGTAACAATTTCAGTTTGTGTCGAAAGAAATCGCAGCGAGGTGCGGTCGTAGGATTATAAATAAGTCCAATTAATATGCCTTTATTATTCCAAAACCAGGAATAAAGGGACACAAATGTGTCTTTTGAGAGCACGAAATGAAATATGTATACAGAACGAAACGTCACTCCAAAGTTAGGGGTTCATCCCCGAGGAGACGTATCTTTCAGTTCCATTGCATGATAAGGGTTTGTCGTCCGAGTCGTTAGGGAGACATTTTGATAAGCAAATTATAATTTAAATTATATAAATGAAAAACACCTTTAGTAAGGATATTTAACAAAGGAACTATAACTTCTAAACATTATAGATCCCTGTGGCTCGGGACCAACTGGGCTACAGTATCTGCTGCCTGTCGAGAGAGGTGACTAAATGTGGTTTTTGGGTTAGAAGGCGGTAAGAGTGAAACTTCGAATTGTCCAGCCAGCATCGGGAAGGACTTTTGGTGCGGGTCGGGGCACGACGTCCCTCCCAGAAAAGCCCAAAAAGGCACTTAACGAGAAGAACACCGGTGCGTTCTGTTGAAGATCCTGGTGTCTTATATACAACGCAGAGAAAGGCACCCAGGTTTTTTCAAACGTTGGCGGAATCGATCATTTGTTAAGCACAAATATATTTTTAGAGCAAAGCTCGGTTTTTTATTTTATCTTACTTATTTTTTTTTTTTGTATATACATTCTATGATACATTCTAGCGTTTAGGTATCTTAATTACAAAAATAAATTGAAATATAAACAAAAATGCGCGTATAAAAATGTATTCGCGGCTGCATCCGTTAACACATATGCGTACTCAACGACTGAACAGTCTGGTATCATTCATGATGTTATAAATCTTAAATGTTATTAAATGTGTGTGATGTAATGTTAAAAAAAAAAAAAAAAAAAACGTTTAATCCAGGACTTTCTCTGATATTTTAACTCCTCTTTCTGTTCCTCTTAAATGTAAGCTACTTTAATTTACATTTAATATAACTTGATATATTTTGTAACATAGTAACATTTGTGTTAGAAATACGTTGTCAAGTCGCGACTGTGAAAAGGCCCTTAAACTGGAACACTCTTAAAGTGCATGTTCGGAACAGAGGGTGCGTTGCACTCACAGCGCACCCTACAGCGGCTGGCACAAATCCAGCCAACGAACATCCCGGTCACAGTGGTATTTTATACTACACTATGTAGGAAAAAGCCATTTACGATAGTCATTTTGTTTAAAACATTTAAAAACCCGTTACATACATATGTTACCCCGATTTATTTAATTTATTTTTACCCCGACGCAAATAGAAAGTTTCAAGTGTAACGTGTATTTCTGTATATCCGTGTATTTGTGTATCCGTGTATCTGCGTTTCTATGTATCAGTGTATCTACGATATCGTAGCTCTGAAATAGCTGATTTCTATTGTGAGTTTTCTTTTTTGTTTGAACGATGGATCGAGAGTGTTCCTAACGATGATTCTTATTTGATTTCATTGTTAAATATAATTACTTTTTTCTTTTATTGCTAATTTTTTCGGATTGAGAATTACTTTGCATCTATAAATCCGCATTGGCGTATCGCAATCAAAATTTTTATGCCTTCCCACTTATCAGGAGATGTCCCAATAGTGGGATATATAAAGTACAATTAAGCTTTAAAGATTACAATTTCATTAACTTGATACAATGGTTATATCAGTCTGCCGTTATATTTTAATATAAGGCTATGAATAAAAATAATTCATATATTTAAGAGGCGTTAAATAATTAAACAATTTCAGATATAGCTATACCTGAGAGATTAAGCTTAGACATTTCAATTGAATTTGTTACGAAAACTCAGAGAGATAGCATTAAACTTTCCGAGCGATTCGAGCTAGTAATAACTTTCCAGTGTTACCACGTACAAAGCTCAGTTTCACTATCCGACCCACGTTCTACTCATATAACAGGAATAGGAATTAATTCGCTATTCCGTCGAAGTTCCAGCCTATGTATTATTCAAATACAATCCGGATTATGACAGCGTCTGCCCAGTTTTGTGGATAGTTATCTGATGTCGGACTGGACGTGGATAGTTGTAGTAACTTACTATCGGCGTTGTACTACTACTACTACAGTAATATAGTTTACGCTAAAGCTAGTTAAAAGAATGCACTGAAGATACATACGTGAACGTAGACTCACGCCGTGATGTATTTTAACATTTAAAACGCCATAAAAACCATCTCTTGGGGATCATCTGAATTAATTCACAAGATACCCCAATTTTAGTTACCAAACACAACAACAACATAAGTTTATAGATGACACTGTTTTTTAGCAATGCATTTTCTGAAAAATACAGAAATTTATTGTGTACAGGAATAAATTTTCAGAAATATGTTGTTTCTGAAAATGAAATCATGAAAATTGATTCCTTGACTATAACCACCAACTCACAATTTTCATCGAAAATGTGAAAGTGTGTTATGGTAATGACGTTAATGTTTAAAACACTAACTCGCTTCTGGGTAATTTCCACTCAAAATTGACATTGATTTTAAGGACTATTTCTCAGCCCAAGATTCGGTCTCCTTATACAATATGTACAAGAATTAATCCCTAACTTCGTCAAAGTTTGATCTTATGCATTATTCAAATTTAAACCTGGATTATAACAGTGTCCGTATAGTTTTCCAGATGGATCGTAAACCAACGTAGTTTTGATAAATTCGGAGTTGTGTATAATTTAATAACAATAATTTGACTGCTTTTTTGATGCTTTACATAATCAACAATTTCTATCACATTGTTGGGCAAGAATGAGAAGGGTGTAGGTCCTAGTCTAGCACGTTACCAAGCAATTTTGTCGTCGGTACCCTTTGAGAACATATTTTACGACTCGATATTGTAGAGCCTCTCGAGGTTTTCCCACATACATCGTTTTGAAAATTTAGAGACGCGTGCCTGGGATTCGAACTCCAGACTCCAGTTTGAGAGGTGATAGAGGTCTAGCAATATGATAATCAATACCCATTTCGTAAATAGATGTTATGCTAGAATTTTGTGCTGCATTAATTAGGTGTAATATCTTATGAATTGGAAAGTTATTACTATTCAAACATTGCAATTGTGATAGGCTTTAGGTAGGATACCTGTAATTGAGATCAGGTTTAGATGTTCATGGGCATCGTTGAACACTCAATACAAATAGGCTGCAGGCTCGCTTTAGTAAGCGGCATTCGTATAATACAGAAAAAGTAGTCTTCTACTGTATGTATATAAAATATGTACAGCAATGTATTAAATTTCAATACAGCATAATAAGACTATAATACTACTTTCCAATTCCTAGCTATTAGAGATTTAGGATTAACTCTCAGCTCCGTCAAAGTTCCTACTAATTATTCAAATAGAATCTCAGTTCTGCAGATAGTCGGATCATGGTGGGAGGTTTGATCAAGCCACCCGCATAGGTTTGGAACGACCGATTGCACTCCGAAGTAAATACTAGCTATACAACGCGCTATACAGTTTATATGAATCCATAGTGTTTCATTAGTATAAAAATAAAATAAAAATACCTCGTCTAATTAAATTAAAACAAAAACTATAAGCCGATTACGGATTTAATAAAAGGGAAAAAATGGTCAAGTTCACCCGGACTGTAATAATGAATTCAATTAGCACCTCATTAATGAAAGTTAGATGAGAAAATAAGACCCTATAAACAAACAAACGTTCATACAAATATATGTAGATTACTAAAGACAACTCTTCTTTAGGCTTTTCCGTAGGAAAAAATCCTACGTGTGGCACTGTGCATTGACATAAAATAATTTAATATATGAAACGAATGTTATCGCAGAATTTATGCATTATTAACCATTCATTAGGTTAGATAGTTTATTTACTGCTTCCTAATACACGCACGCGCACGCACGCACGCACGTACGTAGGCAAGAGTACACGCATAAGTACAAAAAAATCCAAATTGTATTATTCTAACTTCCATTAGAAAAAACAGCATTAAAGCAAAGCATATCATTATGCTTACCTGAACTTTAATTATTAAATAGATGTACAGAATAAAAACGTCTAGCATTTAAATAATTAGTGCCTTAAAACCTTTACAACGTAACAATTATTCAGTATTAATTGCTGCTCGAAACATACAACGTGAAAAAGACTTGTGTAAACGTTAATTATAACGTCAGCAAAGTTAAATCACCGCTATTATTTCGCTTGCGTTCGTGTACACTGTCCTTTAAACTACAGACCTATCGTAAACATAAAAATACGTTTTCTTTTATGTATTTGTCTGAATTAAATTTTCCCCTTCGTTGTCACTGTGCGTCTTCACACGTTTTACTAAAATAAATAAAAAGGACTAAGTTGTAAACAGTTAATTGTTTATATGTTTATGTACTTTAGAACTATAACTTACTTACGTAACTTTAGAATTATAATCTCAATACTGTGGAACATAAGATAGAAAATACACTTTATATTGAGTTGTAGAAGTCAAAAGATCGACACTAAGACGAATACACAATTACCCAGACCCAGAATAGATTACCAAATCTATCATTTAGATGTCCGGCCGGGGATCGAACTCGGAACCCCATTGTGTGATAGACCGATATTAAGCTATGATTTTAAGCTAATATTATCGCGCAATTTATACATTTTATTACATAACGTGGTACTTATTATAGGTTTTTGTGACCAATATTTTCACCCAGTTGCAGGATCGTGGTTACGGCGAAAGGGTAGCGGCATTACACTTCCTCCAGTTACTCAGCATCAAAATTTCCTGCGTCATGGGTACTATGGACCCACGCCAAGAAATATATACAAACAGTGAGTCCCAGATTATAATACTAAATATAACATTTAAAAGTCTGCCTGGCCGGAAATCGAAGCAGGAACCCTTTACGTGACAGACTTGTATATTGACTGCTTGCTATGTTGTTCAGAAACAAAAGAAAATTTATATAGCTTCAAAAAAGGACACAAACAAATACGTAAAAACAAAGTATAAAAAACGCTCATAATAAATTCGGTTATTGATACACTTTTTAGAGTTTTTAACGCAATACGAGTATAATGGTATCGTAAACATAAAATACAATCTGTTTGCACAGTAACGGCAGTGGAGTTAATTGTTCGTTTTATGGGCAGTTAAACGATCGCTGTGCAATACTAACCTGGATGACAGTTACGGAAATGTTTAAACGTTTTGTGTAACTCTGGATTTTTACTGTGCTGGATATTTTTCGTTTACAATGTACGAAACTGGGCTTTTTTTTGTGTCCAGACAAAGGGGAAAGTACGACCCTCCGAAGATGTAGAGGAGGGAGGCGGAGAATGCTCCTGCATACCAGAGAGAACGGTAAGTTGCTCTGGTTATGTGGGACTCACTGTGGAAAGAACCTAAGTGCCTACCAACTAAACACCGCCTGGTTGGCTTTGGTCTTATGACCTCGAAGCCTTCATCTGTGCGACCCTGCATGGAGAGGCAGGGCGTAAAGATAGTCTCAGTTCGCAGCTTGTATATATGCAAGACTTTTAGAAAACTTCGATAGCGTGTGTCAGTATACTTTTGGCGCCATCTCTTGGCGAGTTGTGAAGAGTCACCACATAATAATTATCTTGTTAAGCACGTTAATAAAAGCGACCAAAAGCGAGTCGGACTAGAAAGCGAGCAAAACCCTCGAAAAATAACATGTAAGGGCGCTAGATATCGTACTAAAATATTACGATATCGCTCTTCATGTGGGTACTTTCACATTGTCACAATAGCACAATAGGTTTTTCTTGGCAGTTAGGACCATTAATCACTAGACCAGGCTTGGCGAGGGCAACCCCCATGGTGTTGCCGTCACCATACCCATCTGACACATAGAGGGTTCCGGGTTCGATCCCCGGCCAGCCAGAAATGTAAGTGACGAATTTAGATTTCAGTTCTGGGTCTGGGTGTTTGTATATCGTCTTTGTACACACAAATGTACACACATGGCACCCACGACACCGGGAATCGTACTATGAGGCTATGAGTGTAGAAAGCGTCTTTTCTTTCTTAATCTTATCACTAAAATCCGACCGAATAACTTGCAAAATAAATCGAAAACGTCCTTAGACCAGAAAGGGACGAATTAAATACATATATAATCCTTTCAACTATCGAAGGTCTCCTAAAAATGTCATTCGTGACCTGAGTCAGACCTTTTTTGAAAAAATGTGTCCCTTAGGAGAGATTGAAAACATACAGAAAGGAATCACGTTCAACATACATTTTGTTAGAAGTGAAAACACTTTTGGTGGACCAAGCACATATTTTGCTAAGCAAGCTCCTTTCTAAAGAGGTCTAGTAGAGGATGAGGGTTAATAGAGGATATCTAGAGGCTTCTGCGAATGTAACGAAATTGAAAGGAAGATTTTATAATCATACCCGCATATTAGGATTCTCTGTGCCGTGCCATTAACACCCAGACCCTGAACAGAAATCTTAATTCAGCATTTAAATGTCTGTGTGGATTGAACCCGGAACCCTCTTCGTGTGGGAATCGGAAACCGAGTAAATAATCCGAACAAAACATATTTACAGAGAAAAGGCGACATACTTATACAAATACCGTCGTATATCGTTACAAATTACGATACCACATTTCATGTGAGTTATTCCACATCGCGGTAATTACAAAATGGATGGCGTGGATTCGTATAGGTAATTTTTAGAGTTTTTATTTAATATTTATTTTATTTTTATAATTTGTTATACAGGCTTGAGTAATTAGGCTGTGACAGAGGGACAGACAAACAGACGCACAGACAGTCGGACGGACAGCGTATTGGCCCCTTGGATACGGATCCTTGCACAAACAAAGATAAAGGTTCAATTATTAACGAAACATCTCCAAACGGGTACAATTTGAAACAAAGCGTAGTCGCAGGGTCGTGGGCAGTAGTCAGAAAGTTTTGCTAATAAAATATTTATGTTACTTCTAAATGCCAAACCTTCGCTTCGGGTTCAGTCCCACTTTGTATATTGTCCCCTGAGGGGTTCGAGAACGAAGCGCTTGGAGTATTGATTTTGAAAGCTAATTTAGGTACAGGTCTCACTGTGACAACTAATAGCGGTGAAATAAGAGTAACATCTTAACATCTTAAGCTCCAACGTCAACCTCAGCTGCACGTGGTGCTGTAAGCTAACGAAACTCTGACGACAAATTAATACCGGTATAACCATCACTAATCAAACTCAACAATAACACTATTTGGGATACATTGCAGAGCCGTACTGTATCCAGTGGCAGTGCACTTCATATACTCCACTTGCGTAGTTGTTTTTAATCGTACCTCTAATAGTGAAATCAACGATCTCACAGCTCATAATTTCATTCCATTTAAATAAAAAAGCGTTAGAGAATTCGTTTAAGCTTGTGTGTGGGTTGGCGCGCTTAATACATACATCTATACAAATAAATAAAATTGGAGTGTTTGTTTGTAATAATAAAATGACCG
>DWJS01000807.1:0-10200 GCA_018248975.1 Codatractus imalena | reverse complement strand
GCATACCACATGTGTACAGGGTTGCGGCAAAATGTTTGCGGTGCGGCGCCGCACCGCACCGTGTGGCTTCGCCCTAACAGTTGAAAGTAAAATGAAACCGAATATCCCGCGCGCTCCACACCCACGCCGTAACGAAGCTAGTTCATTAATCAAAAGCATCAGAACTTGGTTATTGTTAGCTGCATTATTACTCCGCGGCCGCCGCTCCAGCCGAACACTACACTTCCACAAATTTACAATTAGGACTAGTTGTGCCGCGCTGTTTTACTCGCGGTAACTGGAATAGTTACGCGGGAACAATCCGAAAAACAAATTTCATGAACCTTTCAAATACTTGGCGTGTACTGCAATTAGATCAAGCTACACCACTAGTTCTAGATTACCGGTTTTATTTTTATTTGTAACTTGTAGACTTCCAAATAAATTCAAAAAGTATTTCAAGGATCCCAAAGAATGCCAACGGGACCGTTTACCCATTGTCCGTCTTTCCATCAGTTTGTCGTAATAGGTAGACACTGGCCGCTATAACAACAAATAATAAAACTAAAAGTAAAATAAACTTAAAAATAACAAAAGCCTGCATGTATAAATCCACGCCATCTATTGTGCCATTGCGGCCATGTACGAGTACCCACAGAAAGTGTGATATTTGCCAAGTCCTAGTCGGAGTCGCATAAGAGGTATTGCGTACTGCCCTCACGACGATCGAATCAAATACGATGCAAAAATGACATCTACATAGACAAACATATGAGTCGTATAGAATCAATACCGGCAAACTGAATTTATTAACCTATCAATATTAACTTATTTAGACAAAATTTCGTACTGCAATACAATGTTTATGCCATTTATGTAAAACAATTAAATATTTTTGTTCCTTTATTCCTAAGACAACACTAAAAAAAGCGTTTTTATCGAGTTGCCACAAATCGTTCCAAATGCAGATTACCGCCTTTGTTTCTATACAACTCATATAACCTCCCTTCCTGAAGTCAGTTAATAATAAATTACATATCTGTACAGAGACACTTAATTTCAATCACGCGGAACTACGTTCAAAAAGCTATCTCTAAGCCCGTAGCCGTCTCTATATCGTGAATATTAAACAGCGAGCAAATGTTCAAAGATTATAAGCCGATTGTCCTTATAGATTAAATCTTCGAAGCCTTGTGTTGCGATTATGACCCTCAAGATCTAAGTCATAAGTGTGATTGTACGGTGCTGGATAGCGGAAATTCGTCTGAGATTCTACGCTGCACTGAAATCGCTGTAAAACAAAAGCGAAACAAAGTATCCTTGTTGTGTAATAGTCCAAGTTACAAGCGATTAAGACAATGCCAAAAACTTAAATTTTGGTGTTACAAACTTCGAGCACACTTTGTATCAATACGAAAAATAATAGATATTTTTCACAGCTCGTCTATTATCGCATTCAATGAAAAAAGCATTAGTTTGCTACAATTGCATTGGAAATCTTAAAATAAAATGTATACTATGTACTTAAAATATAAATCGCTAAAACAACCTTTAATTTAAACAGTTGTCGCCCAAAATTGAGAAGAGTGCGTTATTTAGACTTTAATTACTATTTAGAAATTGAAAAAAATGCTTCTACTCAAAACCTACTATTTTATTATATAGTATAAAATATTTTGAAAACCAGAACTTCCGTTATTTTCATTACATTACAAGTTTGACTAAAACTCTCCCGCTGCCGCTCATAACTCAAGGCCAACAAAGATGACGTAGGACACACGGTGAACGTATCGATTCCATCGGACCTCCGTGGACGTTGTCGGAAATAAGATAATGTCTCATATTGTTCACGGCTTTGTTTTAGTTTAGCTACGGTTTCGGATTTTAACTGACGTGTCACGGCGACCATCAAGCTTCTTTTTGTGAAATGATAGGAGCGATAGCCCAGTGGTCGGAACATCGGCCTCCCATGTTCAGTATCTGGTTCTCAAATACTAGGCACGTGTGATTTTTGAAAACACTGAGCTATTAAGAAATAAATTTACTTACTTTAACGATGACAGTTTTCATCATGATTCAAGCCTAGATCTATTATTATTCTGAGAAGAGGCCTTTGTCATGGATAAATATAGTGTTTATAATAATGAAAAATAGTCTTGTCAATGTGATGTGCAGAGGATTCAGTATTCAGATTCCGGCTTGCTCAGCGGAAATCCAATGACATATTTAAATTATTGTTGATATACAATCATTGTATATGTAAATCATTCACGACTCACTGAATCTCAGTATCAACTAATTACTATCACTAACCACCCCGCCAAATCTTAATTAATATTCTTTAAAATATTTCTTAGCAGACAGCTCCGCCAAGTCTGTTGAACTTTCAGAATATATCCCGAGGAAAGAAAAGCTATTTTCCGCTAACTTCAATCACTTCCAATTCATTGCATTTGGTAGGTTTTCATAAAACGGTGACGGCAAAACTTTCGTTTCAACGTCTTCCCTACTAAAAATAGCTTACTCTTCATTTCATATAATTTTGTTCTGTCTAGATTGTTAAGTACTAGAAGTCTAATATTGTAAGTGTTTTTTAATTAATGTAAGTTGGCCGTTAAGTTAAGCCTTATCAATTAAAGGATACAAATAGCAGGACCCCGGTTATTTTGGAAGGAACGAGTAAATTTAATGTTTTAAGACACTTAAGGGAATGACGCTCAGGTGTGTAATCCTCATATGGTGCTATTTGGCGTTCCCACTCAAGAACACTTTAAACACAGACACAAATTGTTAAACGCCTTTTCTTTTAGTACGGAAATCAAGACTTCCATGTTTTCTTCATATTTTCTTTTTTCAAACCTGCCTTAAACATTCACAGATAAAAAATTGAGACACAATTAACAGAGACATATTTTTACACAAAACTATTCCCGCGACCTGCTTTACCTTGGCCCCTAAACTAATATCGACTAAGGACATCCAGAGAAATAAATATAGTATCCGTTATCGGCCCATCTGCTACTATTGTTATCCGAATTTATTGTTACAACCGTATAAGTTGAATCCAGTCCTTTTGTGTGCAATGGAAGTCCAACCTCTATAAAAATAAAGACAGGATGTACAAAATGGAATTCATTGTCCAAATAAACTTTGAACAAAAACCGGCCGGGAGAAAGGTCATACAATGATGTTGATGATTAGGAAGGATTCTGTAAGGCTTACTAAGCACCTAAGCCATTGGTATAAGAGACCAATAACTTAAAGAATCAATGGAACCGTGGATTATATATGAAATAGAATCGATATGAGTAACTATATAATAACTCAAATTGAGGGAAGCTTATGTCCAGTGGTGAACATGCAAAGATCGATGTCTTAAATAAACTGCGTAAATGCTTTATTCTTCCTTTTTATTGTTTTGACTACCAGGTAGTTTAAATTGTTTACCACAGTTTTAGTTGGTGCTTAGACTCTTTTAAATATTAGTACTTTTTAAAGACTGGTTTATACTGCCGCCGTTAAACCTAAAATAGCTTTGTGTTATAAAATAAATTATTCGCGTCCACCGAAATGATCGCTATTAAAGTTATATGCTCTTGTGATTGAAAATTCAGAACACATTCAGAAATTAAAAACAAAACTGATACGAGTCGAGGCAACTTGATAGAAATTTAATCATACTCGGTTAGGAAACTTTTCAAACGTCAACTATACCAAACCGCTAGGTGGAGAGTTGGAGCTGTGACGCAAATTGGGTCACGCTCGCCTCAAAGGTCGTGGAAGATTAGATTCACCTGAATCTATTTGAAAAACGGATTAGAGAGGACATTGAAATTCTTTTTTGCACTATTTGTCTTCTTTCTAAAAAAAAAAAACACAAAAGAAGTAGACGAATTGCGAAGTGACATTTTCTAACGATTTACAATCTTTGAAAGAACCCGTTTTCAAAATAGCAATTAGGAAAACACAATGAGAAGTGCGAAATAAGAAACAAAGTAATAATCATCAACGCTAAATACCAGCAAATTAAGCTAAGTAAATGAAGTTATTGTAAGTTTTGTCTTATTATTTATTAAAATTCGAAATATTATGTAAACGACAATGATTCTACATGAAGACATTAATCAACCAATAAGGTAATAAATATTCAAATATATATTCACAAACAGCGCATGTAGTTTAAAATAAGAACTAAAAACTTAATGATAAAACAAGCACAAATTTTAAATGCAATAATATTCCGTGGAGGAAACTTTGAACGTCAAATACATTAAAACCGGTGCCGAGTGGGAGTTACAAATTAGGTCATACCGGGCAAAAGGTTGAAGGTAAGATTGTACTGCAATATATTTTACTTAAATGAACTCTATTTCGGTATAAAACTACATTTAGTAGTAATTGCGATCGATTGCGAAGAAAATAACAGAGACCGAAAGCGTACCCTTACGCTTATATATATAAGATTTATAAAGAGATAGAAATTTAAAACATTTTAGAAAATTAAAGAAGTGGCGTTATTGATTACATATGAAAATTATACGTATGTACGTAAGTTTGAAACCTACCTTTGCGATCCTGAGCACTATTGACTACGTAATCCTACGCTCAGGACATCCCATTTGGGTAGCGGACTGAAAGGACAGTCGAGCGAACTACAATTCACCTTATTGAACTGTTAGACGAACAACCTGGTGTCTTAAGTTTAATAGGGATATCATTCAACCATGTTAATCATCGAACTTAGCGTGCGAATTAGATTTCACACCCTTTAGAGAACAATATGTATGTATCATTGGTGGTAATTAGAAAGTAAGGTAAATTTTCTCCGATGTTTTCCATTGCCGTGAAACCAAACGATGATTATTTTACAAAAATTAGACGTTCATTTGTAACCCAACTCATATTCGCCATATGAGGACAATGTTACTGCGTTACCATTGCATGTTGAATCTATATTATTTAAAGAAAATAATATGCAAACTATTTCACAAATAATATAAAATTAAATAAAGTAACAACAATAAACAATACACTTTCGCAAGAAATGTTATATTCCTAATATATTTTCCTCATTCAATTGTACCGCCCGCTTCCGCTTGTACCATACACCATACATGAAAGCATTAGCGCAGATGCGCGCTGGATGTACCGTACCGGAACATGACACCGCACGCCCGACCGCGCCGTCTCCAGTTAATCGACACGTGGACGCGTCTCATTTCATAATGTTACCTTATGCTTCTTGTGTACGAGGCCAATGGTCGCCGACTGTCCGTAGACATCGAAGTCTATGACTTACATCAAAGTCTAAGTCTTACCCTATAACTATACCGTTTTTGTGAGAGGTCATTAGACAAACACTGTAAGGGTATTTCTAAGTAAACGATTATATGGACGACGGAAACATGTCTGAAACAGCTCCGGCTCCATTATTTTAAATTATTTATTAGTTTGTAATTTACCGAGATGTATTATTGACTTTCTTTCTTTGTTTCTCTATAACGAAACACCTTGCGAAGGGGGGACAGATTGTTGACGTACAATTTTTTTTTTAGATAATCTATTTCGTAAAAAAAATATTTTAATGTAATTTGATTTGATGCAGAAATAGGTAATTTTGGTGGTGCCTCCACAGTTGAATTGAAAAGGCTCCGACTTTACTTGTACGATGATGAATCATTAACATCCCACAACTGTAGGGGGTGAATTTAACCCCCTGTACCATCAAGCGATTAGCCTTCGGAGGGCATTTTTCGTGTAAGCGTATTTATCACTTTGTTGATATATAATAGCCATATATCGTCGTTGATATACAGTGCAACCATAATATAACGTACCTCAATATAACGACTTCCTCGATTTAACAAATTCTTCGTAATCCCCTTGAATTGTCCATAAGAGTCAATGTAAAATATCCCTTTACATTACGAACATTTTTTGTGAACAACCTCTTTGTAACGAATTTATAACTATCAAGAAAAAGTATAAATACCTCTAATTAACGAATTTCGTCAACCCCTTTATATAAAGTTCCAACCAATGTATGATTCTTAATCTCATAGTATGTGATTCATGTCGCGACAGGTTGCGACATGCTTTTGTTCGTAAAACAATCATTGTTGTTTGATGGAAAGTAATGTAACCTCTTTACAACGAATTTTAGACCAACCTAACCTCAACATAACGAACCTCAGTTCAATGAATTACTTGATATAACGAATATTTATTTGTTCCCTTCCGATTTGTTATATCGAGGTTGCACTGTATTATGATAACAAATATCATGACTGCTGCTGACATGTTTTTTTATTTTATTATCAGATGATGAGGAACGTCTCCGTGAAGAATTAAAGGATCTAATAGATGATGCACCTATAGAAGAATCAGGGAGTGATGGTGAAGATTCGGATGCTAGTGGTGGTCCAAAAAAAAGAAAGAAAAGTGATGACGAACTGGATGATAGATTGGAAGATGAAGATTATGATCTCATTGAAGAGAATCTTGGTGTGAAAGTAGCTAGGGTAAGATATCAGTATGTATGTGATAGAATTCAATGTCGCTAAATTATGGTATCAATACTGCTAAGTGTATCTATATTTACCTTACAACAGCAGTTTATCATCACCAAGTTTTGAGGGTTTGCAGGTAACATGAGGCTTAAGGCTAAACAACCCCTTTAACCTCATAGCAGCAGTGTCAAGCATTGCTGTATTCTCATTAGAAAGGTGTGTTGATGGAGAGATCTCACAATCATGATGTAGTGGTATATGTTAGCCATGTTACTTGACATGTTGCCCAGTATTTAAAGGCAAAATTTTCATTATTTTTTCCTAATATGACGTTCGTAAATACAACATAAGACTATATACGATAATGTACAAACCTACTGAAAAATATTTTTCTTCATAGAATAAGTTCAAGCGATTGCGACGCTTGGAAGATGATGACAGTGACAATGAGGGAGCTGATGATCCTGAACTGGAAAGAGAAGTTATTGCAGAAAAATTGTTTGTGGGTGGATCGGATGAGGTAAGACTCCGTAATTAATTTTCTTATCAAACATATGTATGTATTATTGCTTTTTATTATCAAAGGATTTTCTAATGACTCTTTTAAAAAAAAAAAATTAAATGTGGTAGCATGCAGAATGAATCATGATCATATCATCATTATTATCTAAAGCTAAGCTAAGTTAATCAAAATCTACGCACATTTAAAAAATCAGCAATCAGCATCTTTATTTCCCATTAGAATACTCGTTACCTTAAAATGAGAAACATAAATACTACACTTATAAATTTATGTCTGGTAGATTTGTGTCTGTGTTCAAGAGACATATGTATGCGTGCATATGTGGGTGATATTTCGTTAGCGGGGACGTCTTTTTATAACTTAATTCTAATTATTTCATTCTATGTTGTATATAATGTATGTTATGTTGTGATTTTATTACACAATATTGCTTAAGAAGTAGTTTAAAATTAACACTGTAACTGTACCTCCATGCTGTATGTTATATATAATTATAGAACGCTAAAGAGCTTTGATCTGACTTGAATGTGCAGGAGGATGAAAACCGTTCAGAGTCAGCTGCCCCACGAGACGCCGAGTATGATGATGACAATGAAGATTTGGAGTCAGATGCCGATGACTTTATTGTTGATGACAATGGCCGTCCCATAGCAGATAGGAAGAAGAAACGCAAACCCATATTCACTGATGCGTAAGTTTATTTATTTAGCTTTCTATATTATATTTCTGCCTATATCTATCCAGGCTTGTTAGGAGGGCTTTCAAGAGGCTATATAAAGGGCATTTAAGTTACATTGATATAATATGGAATAATATCAAATTACCGTTGGTATTAAAGTATAGTTCAATCCACATTGGAAATAATTACCAAAAAAAGCTTAATTGGCAATTGTTCATTAAAAACCTGGATGACGCAGTTGTCTGTACTTTTTTGCTACAGAGAGATGATATCAAGGAAGTTGTTAAGACCTGAATTTAATTGCTATCTTATTGCTATGTTGATAATTTATTTGTGGTACTAATCATTTGTTTTTATCGAAATAATGCATAGATCATTGCAAGAAGGTCAAGATATATTTGGAGTGGACTTTGATTATGACGAATTTGAGAAGTATGGAGAAGAGGATTATGAGGATGAAGAGGATGAAGACTTAGATGAATATATTGAAGATGAGGAGGAAGAAGGTAAGGATATAATTTAACAGTTCTGTAATAATAAAAAAAGTATAGAAAAGAAGTAAATTTGACAAATAAAAATTGCATAATAATATTAAATATGTTGGAATTTATAATTAATTTTTTTAATAAATTAATTTAAAGATTTGATAAAATGTATAGCTTCTAAATATATTGTCATACATTGAAAATATATTTTTATATCCATTGTTTATATGACATTTCTATTAATTATTCATTTTCATCATATGATATTCATAAAGCAATCTTTACAAGGTGAAAGACGCAGAACGAAAAAAGGCAAAGCAAAACGTCCAAGCAAGAAGTCGATATTCGAGATCTACGAGCCTAGTGAGTTGAAGAGGAGTCACTTCACCGACTTGGACAATGAGATCCGCAAGACTGATGTACCCGAGCGTATGCAAATTAGGGAAGTCCCAATCACGCCAGTGGAGGAAGGCAGCACTGAGTTAGAGGATGAGGCCGAATGGATCTACAAACAGGCCTTTGTAAAGGCGCCTGTCTCTAAGCCGGATTCGCAGGAGACACGCGAGCGATCGAGACGGTGAGTTAGATTTTTGACCTTGAAATTGTACTTGCATTCTATTGATTATAATTATTTCTTCAAAATTTCTTTATTTAGGAAATGAATAAAATATGTAGGTATATGTGTAGGTATATATTAGATGTATTTTAGTTTTTAAGAGTTCCGAACCTATATAATGTAGGTAAGAAGTCTATCTTCTTTGATTTCGTATGTTTACCCATGAGGACACTATTAGAGTGCATTTGTTACTGTAACAAATTAATTATATCTTAAATATTTATAATGTGTTCTTAAAAAAGTAAGATTACATTGCAATGTTAAATTGTAATGATGTCTAAATAATTTAATGTTGTTAACTCTTACCATCATTTTGCTCTTAATATCATAGGAGCTCAAGTACAGTAGTGAAGATCCGCCAAGCCTTGGACTTCATGAGGAATCAGACATTGGAGGTGCCGTTCATAGCGTTCTATCGTAAGGAGTATGTGCAGCCTGAACTCAGTATCAATGATCTGTGGAAGGTCTACAAGTATGATGCTAAGGTAAGGAAGATTTAACTGTGTATTGAATTGTGTGTTATTGAATTAGAGCCCCTCTAATTATATTATTACTATTGTCCACTATTATTGACCGTTTAGGGTTATTATTGAAAATTGCGCAATGATTGACCGCAAGTTTGGACGAGTTTAATTTTTATTGTACCATATTTTTCCATCATCATGTAGGGTCAGTATTGCGCAATATTTTTCAGCACACGGGATCAATACTATTTTCCGAATGAACACGAAAATATTGTGCCGTTCGTATTATTGTGCAATATAATTGTAAAATAATAAGTGTTGTACAATGTTATAGTAGGTCTAGGGCTCGCCTTACTGTATTAAGTATAAAATTCCAGTTCCTGTAAACCACAATGTTCAAAAGAGAAAATTGTTACTCCCTTGCTGATCTTTATACTAGAATTAGCTATATAGTCTAAAATTGTCTTTTCTCAAATTTACCATTTCAACCTACCAACTATTAATGTTAAAAATCACTTTGTCTGCAGATTTATAATCAAATTCCCCAAAAAAATGAAAATAGAGAAATCAAACAAAATATTTAAGAATAAGTTCAAATCAAGACTTAGATTAAAACATAAGTTTTCTAAATTACTAATAATAATTGATTATATATACTTCCATTTTACAACTTACAAATGTACAAACAAGCAAGGGAGAGAGCAAGCGAACAGACAATCATTTAACATATTCCATATTTTATACATAGTGGTGTCAGCTGAAGCAGCGCAAGGAGAACCTGCTTAAGCTACTGGAGAACATGCGCGACTTCCAGCTTGACAAGGTTATGCAAAATCCAGACGCACCTATCCCGGATAATATGAGACTCATCAGGGATGAGGATATTGAGAGGTACTCACGATAACCATTTCTTATTATATCAATATTCAGGTAGTTTGAATTTGT
>DWJS01000806.1:0-10200 GCA_018248975.1 Codatractus imalena | reverse complement strand
GGGGGACAGAAGACTATGGTCAGGAAGGGAGGGATGGTTTTGGTCCCCGTTTCCGGGTTCCTTGACCGTCCGCCTTCCCTAGTAGCAATCGAGTAAAACTATCTTTGTATTGACAACTACCTTCATATTTAAAATACTTTGTGTGTTGTAAACATCGGTACATCTTCCTAAATACTATGCGGTGTCCTGTAAACTTATACTAACAATTATCCAAATCATAATAACTTGCTGTCCTGGCTAGCATTACTCTCGTATTAACCCGGGGTAAAGACATTTGTTAGAGCTTATATTTTTCTACTTTTGAACACTGCTGGGTGCAACTTAGTTTCGTTTGTTATAAAAGATTTATTTTTGTCAAATTAATTAAATTATAAGTATAAAATATGTTCTATATTTAAGTTTTTATTGATTTGATTGTGATATATTATTTACCATATTAGGTTATCCATGTATGTATAGTAGCAACAGTACAGAGAAAGTATCGTAGGTACTGTAATTTTTTGTGCTCATTATGAAGTATGCATCTGCATATTTTTTATTGTAAAAGTAACAGGCGGGTATGCCACCCGTCGAATATGTTAACTGACGACTGACATCTGTAACTAACTTCAAATATGGGAATCCTTGAATTCGGCTGCAGTGTTGCTACCCTGCTAACTTTAAAACGGCTAACACCTAAGTTTATGTGCCAACCACAGAATTCAACCGTATAAAGTAAGGAGTTACGACAGGATATTTCGCTACTAGCTGTTGAAGGAAAAATAATATTCCCAGCATCTATTAGACGGAATAATCCTTAAAATAATTCCTACAATAGCTGAATTATAATGTCTAGTCGTCATTTACAGTTAGTGCTAGGCCGATAAAGATAGTTCTAGCAGTCGTTACTTAACAATTAAAACCCATGAAGAGGTTTGACGGTGGTATAATTTTGTTTTTGTCTGTGGTATTTAGTTATATACTGTTCTTTCGTATAAGTATTGAATGGAAGTAATGAAATATGGAAGAAATATTTGCATTTTCATTTCACGTATCCTATAATAATATCCTCCCAAAATATATAGGTTATACCATATATATTATTATTTTATTGCTGTCTTGTATTATGTGACTAATAAATTTGATGTTCAGTGATTGGCTCAATATCAAAAAATATCGATACAATTTTAGTACAATAATGCAAGTAGGTGTATGATTCGCTTGACTCGTCGGTAATCTAGAATTTGGTAAAATTGAATGAGCTTAAATAAATAAAAAACAATTTTTAAATCAGTCTGTATATTGGATATGTCTGCAATACAGCAAGATACAATACAATGAAAACAGGTAAAAGTGATAAAATATTGGAAACAAAAATAGTAATTAGAATTTCTTCTCTGAAACAAAACTAAAATAAAACCATTCTTAGTATTACTTAAAATCGACACTATTAATATTGATGTTAATTAATGCCTCTAATTAAACAAGCCTTTTGTTAAACATCGCTCGTAAAAAAACTAAATGAATTTTTATCAATAAACCTCAACAATTTTAGATAACTAAAACTCAACAATCGTTCGATAATTTCCTTAAACCCTAATTTTGTCACCTAATTATTCCTCAACAAAATGCTGAACAAAAGGCTTGCTTGTATTATAAACTTATCTCAATGGGCACTTTTGGTTTAGTTTAAATGTTAGTACATTATTTAATCTAATATCATAGTAATAAAAATTACAAACTTATCATTCATCTAAAAGCAAACATTAAAATAATATTAACCATCTATAAAAGAACTATCAAATCTAAGGTCCTAGCAAAGTTACTTTTATGGTACACCTCGCACAACTCCAACCCTGAACATACAAAAATATTTTCATGTTCTTAAAAACAGTCATTATTTCTACATAAAGATGATGTCCTTAAAGTAAATACCAATCCTCGAAGACCATGGCGGAATGTACACAACATCTCCATGTAGAAATCCTCATTCACCTTGAGTGGTTTACAAAATTAATAAATCAATATAAGGGGACCATTTTTATAGCACACATTTATTAATAGCTAAAATTTCCGAGTCACCTAAAACTTACTAAACCTTAAATTAGGTAACGACATTGAAAAAGATAAATTCTAAATTACAACCTGGACCTGTGACATAAATCTAAGTATGTATAATGTCGGTAAAGCAATATTGTTTTGGACTCCAAATGTGGGTTCTAGCGACGTCACGAAAGCGAACGGGAAGCGATGCAAATATAACTATGAAGCTCACGATTGTTACAGGAAACGTTTTTACAAATGTGCAACTAAATACATTTTCGGGATTTAACATACGAGGAAATCAAGTTCGAAGATACAAAATAGTTTTGGAAAGTTTAATAATGATGCATAATATTCAATGTTACAATATTTTCAGTATTACATCTAGATATTGCACTTACTTGAAAAATCTACACAGATATCCGGATTTTAAATACTGGCTCGGCTTTTTCATGCATATTTTAATGTTACTCCCTTTTGCGCGGCGTATATTTAATTATTACACATTTATTACTAATGAATATGAAATCATAAATGAACGAGATGGCGTCGATTCACTACTGCTTAATCAGATCGTCTGTACATTGTCTCACGTAAATTAAAACGATAACTTTCACTTCAACAAAAAAACAGTGTCTTGCACTCCGGTAAAACTGTCATATTCTTCGTCAACAAAAATGCAATCGTTGTGGACACCAATGTTTGGGAACACTCTACTTTAGTCACAAGCCAGTTCCAGCGACTCCCCTCCACATGTACGATCACTCAGCACCTGCGCCCTCCGCGACCTCCGTTCCTCCGATCCTCGGGACCGACTCCTTCCGATACCGAAACTTCACATACAATACGAACGATTCAATTACATATCATTCATTTTAAATAATTAATAGGTACATTTATGTATATATCAATAAGTATATAGATATTAGCAACTTGAATTTTACAATCACATTCTTTATATTCTCAAAATTCGGCGTTACATCATAATAAGTGTGGCTCTTAATAAAAATTTTGATTTGAGCAATGACAAGATTTAAAATACTCTATATTCCAAAGATGAGCCGTCAAAAATATATATAATTTGCCGTCGAAATTTACAAAACTTTAAAAAATTATAAAGCAGATCTAACTATGTTTTCAACATTCTACATTATCAGTCTCGATGATAAAAATGCGTTTGGCCAAAATGAGAGATCCAATTGGCATGGTCCATCCTTTCCTATCCAATGATATAAAACAAATACCGTGTGCACCCACAATACCCAATACAGATACTTGACATGTTCCCGTCCCCGAAAACTGTTCGTGCAGTCGAAAGCCCACTGCAAACAGTCACTACGCTACGATTCTAAAATTCACTTTATTACATGGAAAATTAAATTAAGTTTAACTTATAGCAATTAATGTCGGTCGTTACAATAATTTAGATACATTTGTACGTATGTTCACGATATCTACTAGACACTAGATAAACTAAGCGAAATGGACTATGCGGTGCGGTAATGCGGTTGCGATATTGATGTACTAAGACAATTGTCAAGATACCTGTATCAAAGTATGAGTAAAGTTTAAAAAATCAGTCTATCTTACTCCTCTTTTTATTCAAACTCTGCATTTTAAAGCTATCTGCATTGTTTAATCCGTCGGATAAACACGTCGTAGTATGATCTTAATACTCTGGCCCATTGCGAAATTTTGGTCCAAGTTATTTTATCGTCAAAGTAAATAAAATTAAGGTTTACATTGTAAAAAAATAAAATATACGTTCAAATTATTTCAGAAGACATATAAATGATTATGTACATGATAAAAAAATATTGAGATCAAGTGGGTATGTATCTAGTCATTTTAATGTGTGTGTAATGAAATGAGAACATTGTCAGTATTTCATTTTTGCATTCGCTCGAGAGTATGAGCTAAATGATGGACGAAGAAACGATTATTCTATTTTGTGTAACATTTCTGCCATCCGATCCCTTTCCTTACAACAGCCAATACAATTACATGTGATTTGTACATAGTCACACTGTCTACCTATGGGTGAGCACTTTTGGTTTGATAATTTGATATAAATCAACTGCAAAAAACGCCCAAAGTTATTATACAACGCGACGCAAATTAAATAGTAATACCACGTATCATTAACCTGTTGTCCACAAACAACGGTCACTGCCGAGGCAAAGATAAAATAAACAAATTTCACAGACAATGTCATTGCAAACGACCCTTTAGCAGAAATTCGTAGTCTCACTCACATTTCAATGAAAATTGACAAACACCCAAAGAGTTTCTAATAGAAACATCTACAATAATACATCGGACATTAAATTCCACCATTACTATCAAAGTATTCAAATAGAGATTTTAACTTATAACAATATTATTGTCACTACAATTTAAAGTCGTAATGTAGAAAACAATGTCCATATTAGATAAGACGTGAATTTTGATATGAATAATTTCAGCATTTGCTAGACCAACTAATAGAAAGATTTACAAGATATTACTGCCTGCAATAGGGTGGTATTCTCTTACATATATTTAAACTAAATAACCTACATATAAAATTAAAAAAGGTACAATAAAATATTAATACATTAATTTCGTGTCAAAAGTCAAATGTAGGCTTTGCAGAATGTGTTTACCACATTTTCTTAATAAGGACTATGTTTTGTAGCCAGTTTAATTTGTAAGGTCAGTTAAAATTAAATATAAATTGCTGGCACTAACCTTGACCTGTGACTGTAAGAACTACATTTATCATAACGGGCGATGCCAGATTTTATTCAATCGCATAGAGACCGACCAAAGTGATAGTATCCTTCAACGAAATCAGTTTTGTTAAAGTAGACTCTGGCCAAAGTCAAATATTTTGCCCTTGTAAATACAATTATATAGATCGAAACAACAAAAATGCCATTACAATTGCTTTATATTTATAATATATTAAAAAAAACCTTACAGGTTTTTTTAAATTAATAACAGTGTGTATGATATGTTTGAAAGAATATTTAAAATGAATTTAGCAATATATAAAGGCATAAAAAACTAAGTAAAAAATTTATATTATTCTAGTCAGTATTCTCAATGCCCCAACACAATTGTTCCTTTGACCTCGAGTACGGCTAAATATAATGACTTTGGCCTACAGTTAATTGTGACTTTAGTCACATTACATTCGGTCGGTTTTGTTCGTCAATTACAACTATAAGATGTAGTTAAATAGTCTTCAAATTTAAAGGTGTATCGCTACACTCCAAAGTCCAAACTTTACTGGTTATGGTAAATCCATAAATGGTTTACATAGCACATTCCTTCTGTAGATTATTTAAAGAAATAACAACCAAATAAACAAAGTCAAGACACCCGCAAATTGTTAATCGGAATAAGTTAATTGCAAAGCAACACTGTGCCAGCTCTACATATAGAATTATCATTAACTTGGACAATTTCCTATTTTATATTTCCATTATATTCAAACGTCAAAATAAGTTTTTCGTCTTGAGACATAGTTATTATGTACATTAATTATTTTATTTTTTTTGTTAGTAAAGAATGTATGGGATATGTACAATGTGTCTGCATTTTGCATAATGATTATAATTATATTTGTGATGCTCCTACAACAACCATGTCTCTTTGTCTATCTATCCGTCATAAGCAATATAGTGATAAGATCGATCTCATTTTTATTTATTTCTGCAATCAGGCATGTGTTTTCGTCAAGATCAATTCAACTACTGATTGTAAGAAAAGCATATATTAAACAGCATACTTCAAAACTCAACCGTCAATTCTGCGTATGGTTATTCCTTTTAATATCGTAAAAATCTCGTAGTCTCATTATTTCAATTACAAGTTATGTCAAGGTAATAATGAAAATGGTTCAAACAGAGCAAGAGACAGCCTGGATAAAAAGATAGATATTTTGAATTTAAACTCTATCTTTTTTGTATCCTTGCAGTATGAGGGGGTGCGTTGCATCAAATGTTGGTAAAATGTTGCAAGTGCTAGCAAACGCGACAGATTAACTTAAAAAATCAATGATCTTTAGTGTAAAAAGTTATAGCAATCTGATGATATATAGCTACCGATACTGAACCGAATTAAATGCGCAAAAAACGATATAATATTTACATATCTATCGCCTACAAAAATGTGATGTAATGGAACATTATTTGTTATTTACAAAACAAAACACATCGGTCGATCTATCGTCGATGCTAGCTAGCATGCATCCTTAAAGCGAACACATTTAATGTGTTGTCGTTGGCGCGAAGCAACACACTAGACTCCTGAAGTAGTATGGTAACACGCGTCGAGTGTTTCGCGAGCTCGCTAACCTGTTGTGTGGCAGAATGCCCAACGTGCCCGACGTAGAGCCCGGCATCGTAATCTGTATGTCCGTATTAGTACCTGACATAGCGTCAAACGCGGTGTCAGGTGTGTCTGATGCGATGCTCGATTTACTGTCAGGCATAACCTCACATACGGTGCCAGTTTCGGAGAGAGTATTAGATGCAGCCTCAGACGTAGTTTCTGTGTCGACTGGCGTAACGTTAAACGTGTTGCCAGGTGTAGGGTCATATGTCACATCAGACATAGGGCCAAGTGGAACGTCGGGCTTGTCTTTCTCGACCATCGACGTCATACCGGGCGTACCGTCAAACGTAGGGCCGGGCGTAGTGTCGGGTGTGGCTTCTGGCGCAGCGTCAGCCGCGGCAGGCAAAATGTCGGTATCGGGCGTCGGCTCAGTTGCCGGCGTATCGAATGAGGTGTCCGCCACCTCGGCGCCTAGCGCGGTATCGGGAGTGTCGGGGGCGTGGTCAGGGGCGTGGCCGGGGTCGGGGTCGGGGGCGGGGTCAGCCGCGGCTCGGGCCGCGGGGGCCGCTAGTCAGTGGGGCGAGGGCGCGGCGTGCGGGGCGGCGGGCTGCAGCGGCTGGAACGCGGAGCCGAGCGACGGCCGCAGCGTGAACGCGGGTGCGGACGGCTTCAGCGACACGCCCGCCGGCTCCGCGTACGCGCCCTCGCCCGCCTTCAGATTCACCTGTAACATTGTTATCTGTTAGACTATTTCGGAAGTTACACGTTCAGGAATTAATACTGATTAAAAATTAACTTCCATAATAAGAACATGGTGTTTAACACTGTTGTTAAATGGGGTTATAAAAAGTTTACCCATAAGTTATACATTATGTAACGTAACGCGCATAGCCCCACGGCTTGTGGCAGATCTTAAGCGATCTACAAAGTTAAGCAACGTATGGCGCGGTCGGGAGTTGTGCGCTTTGGCCACTAACCCACCAATCCGCATTGGAGCAGCTCCAGTGGAGTATGCTCCAGGCATTCCCCAGTAGTGGGGAGAAACCTGTGGCCAGAAGTGGCACAAAAAAATGGTTGCAGGCATCTAACAAGACATTCCCATCATCATTATTGTCTTTAAAAAAAGACGCTTTCTACACTCATAGCCCCACACTAGGATTCCCTGTGTCGTGGGTGCCATGTACACACACAAAGACGACACACAAACACCCAGACACAGAACAGAAATCTAAATTCATGACTTAAATTTCTGACTGACTGGGGATCGAACCCGGAACACTCTGCGTGTCAGACCGGTGTGGTAACCGCACCGCCACGCGGGTCGTCATCTTTTTAAAAAAGCAAAATTATTGTCTATGTTTATTTTTACACTAAACATTGATATACTATGATGCTAACAGTACACATAAATAACGATACAAAATACATACTTTCTCACAACCATCTGGAGGTTCACGAGCCAAGAAACGGTTTATCTGAGGTGAAGTGCCGAGTTTAAAACCATCGAGATCGGGAGAAGAACAAACGCTACCGCCTGAAAGAAACAAAAATAACAGTATTAAAATTATTTTATTTTATTACATCATAATCTAGTGTGATTAAGAAACTACTTCCAGACCCAGACTAATTTCGAACTCTGGAATCATTCCAAAAAAATTAAAACAATGTCATAACTACATACTGTGAACTGCGAATCATCTATAGAACAGACATTTGAACATGTGTACCAAATTAAATTTAAAGTAAAGTTAAAGTATTTGGCATAATTATATGTTGATGTTGAAATCTAAACATGGATTACGTGAATTGCATTTATGATACTATTTGTTAGGTGGTAGTCCGAACTGTTGTTCGGTGTAGACCGATGTAAAACCTGGCAATGTATTCAATATGTAAACTAAATAGTAACAGTAAAATGTAAATCTAAGCATTCAGGACTGTGTGTAAGTGAAGTATTTTACAAAATCCTTGAACACTCCAAATGCCAGGAATACAAAGGTACACTACTCATAGTTAAAATGAAATGTTAAACGTGTGGTGTATACGTCCATTTCAGTTCAGTTGCGCTAGTCACAGTACTAAAACAAACAAAACTATCTCATAGAAATTAAAAACTAAAGCATAAGGAATATTACATGCTCGGGTCTTTCAAACTATTTATGTTTGGTGCAATGTTACTATTTGCAATAAATTGCATGGGGATGTTGTTATGATGCGCTTGCGTGGTAAATATTTTAGAGCAATATATTGATGCAACATACTATATGACAACATGAATTTATCAAAGTTAATAAATTTAATACTAATATAAACAATATTTAATGTAGACCCATATAAGGCTAATTACGAATTTATGCTAATTTAATTATATTTAATATTACTATCTGCAATGTTGCCAGTACACTCCTAATATAATAATGCCGAGAAATTTTAAATATTTCAAAAGACATATACTTTTGACAAGTTGTACTTGTTCAAATTGCACATGATTGCTGTAAATATATTGCACTAAATGTTGCCTGTTTAAACGCATCATTAGAAGCTCTTTATAATATTGGTAAAAGACCTGCGGCTAGGAGCTCTGCGGACCCAGCGCTGGACAGCGAACCCCGCGATGGCGAATCTACGCCCGTAACACTTGTTTAGACATGGTGTATTTACTTCACTTTTACAATCGCAACACAAAGTAGTATATGTCATAATTCTTTGTAGTGTTCTCTTAATTGAAGTCACATCTTAATACTAATATAAATACTGAATTTTCGCCGACGCGTTAAACTATACACAAATATTTATTACAAAATAGCGCCAGCTTTTAACTTTTAGCATTTTAAATCGACAGTCAAAAAAATATTGTAATTAACGAGTTTTAGATTTCTTAGTTTTTTCATGTTAACATGAACAATAGTTAGTTCCGATTACTTTGTCCCAACTGTTTAGTGTCAATAATTCTTAAAAATAATAAATAAAAAACACACAAGAGAATATTAGTTGCTACTGGATTTATCAACATAGTTTTATACATTTTTGTGTAGATAAACATTGTGTATGATATTAAATTAATCATTAACAAACTAACTGTCAATTGTAATATGTCGAAACAGGATTATAATGAATTGTGTAACATATAGATATTACCTGATGAATGAGCGGTATGGCAAAGGTCATGAGGAGTCTGTGTGTTGACCGAACGTCTTAGCAGCTCAGCAAGGGGGGCGCGGTGACCCTCAGGAGTCACCTGGAAATATAAATGGTTTCTTAACACTTATAGTTTAATATTACACAATAAAGTACTGAAAGTGCCAGTTTTGTTCTTTATAATCGCCTTATAATCATTCATTGTCCTATAAACTGCTTCTAGTAACATAATTTCAGCATCTACCATTTCTGTCCCACTGCTGGGCACAGCTCTCTCAGAGTGAGAAGGTTGTAGGCCGTAGTCCACCACGCTGGCCAAGTGCGGATTAATCGACTTCACACACCTTTGAGAACTTTTTTTTAGATCTTTTAAGCGTGTAGGTTTCCACGCGATGTTCTTCTCCATTCAAGCAAGTAATAATAAATTTCTAATACGCATATAATTTCGAAAAATCAGAAGTGCGTGTTTGCGATTTGAACCCCGGACCCTCCGTTAGAGGCCGAATCCTAACCAATAGGCTATCATTGCTTTTAGTAACATAATTTAGTAATTTTAAAATCAACTCCTTTTCATTGCCATATACATATACTACTTTTCATTGCCTCCAGTCTCGATCCCCGGCCAGTCAGAAATCTAAGTAATGTATTTATATTTCTGTTACCCAGACTCAGAACAGAACAGTCTGGGTATTTGTGTGTGTGTGTGTGTGTGTGTAC
>DWJS01000805.1:0-10201 GCA_018248975.1 Codatractus imalena | reverse complement strand
ACTTGTATTCTCATCTGGTTAGCCTGCGGCATCACCTATGAGTATTTCCGCTTTAAGTCGTTTGAGTTACTGTGTTTTAGTTCATAAAATATGACAATGTTATCTGGGTTGCATATCCATTTATTATCCACTCTAAAGCTTCAAGCCTTAGACTTATGTCTGCTACAAAATCGTTTTGCTTTTTTCTTTAGTTGTTCCATTTTTATTACCATCGGATATATTGTTACCTGTAACTCTTGAAAAAGATTCGTCTTACTAACAATAATCCCATAAAACCCTCCTTCGAGCGTTTTGTTATCACCGTCCTAATTAATCACTTGCCCTCTAAATTTATAGCCGCCTCGCGAGACGAGACGAACAAAAACTCGCCACTTGAAAGTCCTTAATCTTATTTAAAGGCAGGACAAGTACTCCATTTTTGTTACCAGAACCCTGACAGGTTATTTAAGAATACAGGGTTTTCGTTTTTATTTCGATGATAATTATTCAAAAATGGTTAAGTACAAGTCAGACTCGCATCTGAAAGGGTTCCGTGCCACCTTCGCTAAGATGTAACAAAAATACGCAACACATAAAAATACTACTGGAAAATATTACAATAACACTTCATGTGGGTAGTCACATGTCGCCGCAATGGCAACATACATGAGGTGGATTTAGGTAATAGTTATTATTTTTTAAAGTTTGGTTTTATTTTATTTTGTATTTAGGTATTCTTGTTGTTATAACAACCATAGTAATACACACTAACAATTTCAAGTGTTTACTCGTTGCGGTTCATAAAATAAAGTCCTGTGACAGACGAGCAGACAGACAGTTAATAATAGAGCTCCATTGGCACCGTTAAAACCATAACCAACAAATAACAACGTTCGCAAGTTTTATCTTAGTCTCACATGGAAATATGTATGTGTTGTCCCTGACGTATTCAGGTGATGGTACGTCCAAAATGTACAATTTATAAAGCACCTTAAGGAGTATTTGTACGAGGCTTTGATCATTTCAACTCCAGTCTTCCATCTTCAACCTAAAGCGTATCAGTTCCCCATCATTATCTGGTAAATAAGTTTGTATTTTTTAATTCAACCTACAAAGTAAATTAAATTCGTCACACAAACCCTCTTATCTTACGTTTCGTATTTATGACAAAGTAACAAAGAGTTACTGCAGAGCGAGTCGCCAATTTAATTAAAAGGTAAACGAAAAAGCAGCCTTATTCCGAAAACAAGGCGGGCCACAATTTCTTAGAACCGAAATATCACTGCAGTTGGCAACGCCCGTGTTTTCCTATTCCACTAGATTTTATCTTCCCAGCGGTGGACTTAAATGTAATAACGATGGCTCTATTTCTAGCATATTTAATGTGAGATCATAAGGTAGAGACGTCCAATTTCGTCTGGGAAAAGACACGAATGCTGTGGGAATATAATATTATCGTTCAGCTTTTAAGAGACCCTCTTAATTATAGATTCACATGTATAATAAATATTTGCAGTAATCCAAGTAGTATATGCAGTAATTATTTTACGGAAGAAAATTATTTTAATCAATCTTCTAACTTTTCAAATTCACTACAATTCAACGAAATGTTGTACACTGATATCCATATATTACAAAAAACAATTAGTAGAGGTGGGTACTTATTATTGATGAATGAAAGTTACTTAGGGTCATAAACATCTGGAATCTTACAAAAGCGCCAATAACAGGTGCATTCTAATTAGTAATCTATCATCATCTAGCATTAGCGCCAAATAATAGTCGCAGTAATAAATTGGATATTGGCCTACTGGTTAGTGATCCTAACAACTAAGGAGGTCGTAGGCTCGATTCCTGCCCAGGGAAAATATTTGTGTGATGATCTTAAATGTTTGTTATTTATCTGGATATTAAGCTATTGCATAGCTTTTATCGCGGGCTGTGGGCGCGGCGACCGAATAAAGAAATTCTGTAACGAAAATAAAACCTAACACCCCCCACTCCGCCTACCATGTTGGTTGGCCGAGCGTTCGCTTAATTCGATGTAAAAAGAAAAGTAACCAACGAAAATCGTTATTATGTCAGTTCGACACAAATCACATAAATATTATTATAAAAATTAATATAATTAATCCGAACGGAATTAAACTTGATTCTTAAAGGTTGTTAATTCAATTAAATGAAAATTCTTTATATTAGGTATAGAAATAAGGTTCCTAAGTCACATTTTATTTTGAGTTTTAAAGGTAACGAAATAAGGTAACTTATCTTCAATTATGTTAATATATTAAAATTTTTGGATCTTAACCGTCTACGTTAAAACAAAAGCAGCTTAAATCTGTAAGCGCGCTTGGGGGTTTATTTCGAAAAGCAGATTTTTTTGAGCGCTCTTCGTTTAAACGTCCACGGCTACTTAACGTATATGGTACGACTGTACGAAGCTCGCAAGGATCGAAACGAGCTGCTCTGAAATCGGACGAATATGTAAGCAGCGGTTTTTGAGAACATATATAGGTTTATAGGTATCTATCATATCTTTATAATGCCACACTCACCGCATGTGGTATATATGTATACATAGGTGTACCTATGTACAACAGTGAATAGCAGTTGCTGGTGAATAGCTATACACGTAAAATTTGTGTATAAAGTGTTTTAAATATGAATAATGAATATCATAGAAAAAACTTGAATTAATATCAAAGAAAAAAAATACTGCATAAATATATAAATAATTATAATTGCACAAGTTGATAAAAATGTGCAATAGCTTTACCGGCAGCAGTCCCCGAGTGCCACACGTATTTTTATTATTGGTTATAGCAACCATAGTAGAACAGTGAAGATTTTAAACTATTAACCGGTTCAAAAAGTACAGACCTGGGACAGAAGGACAAACGGACAGACGACCAGCCAGACCAAAAAGTGCAAGTAACTTAATTGGTTAATAGCTTCTTCTGGAGAAATTATTTAAAATCACAAAGGTTTTTACTTTAATGCTTCATGTTTCCTTATGTACCTTACGTAACAGTACGAAGTGGAATAGTTAAATATGATAAAATGCTTAGAAAGCGTGACGGACAGAGTTAATTACTCATGTAGGGAGATAAACTTAATTACGATAAAATCATTGCATTATTTTAACGTCGAAACGTAATTCGAAGGCTATTATAATATTAACGATGATATATACTTCGTAACCGGACACTTAATTAAGGAGTACTACTATTTGAGTAATCAATGCAAACAGTTATTACAAATTACATAAATTTAATTACGTTTTCTTGCTAATTATAATTGAAGTTTGGTCGATAATATATTGAAGTTTGGTCGATAATATTATAGTTGTCACATCAAAATATACATCAGAATTCTATCATAATTGTTTAGTTATTTATATATTTTTAATTTATCATACTTTTTAAAACTTTAGTTGAGAGTTTAGGTTTAACACCTCGTGTATATGCCGACTTTCAAAATAGAACATAGCGGCCAAAACTGGTGTTATAACTGAAAGGTGTTTCGGGGAGTCGATGCAGTTAATAACCCAGGAGTTTATTATACGGTATGTATAAAAAGTATCGCGAATTTTGTGTATTTTCAAAAATTATCTATTAAAAATCTATTTTGTCCCCTTCAAAGTAATCCCCATTTTGTATATATGTATATAAAGTTTTTAGTTTAAGTTAGCTGAAGTAGGAAACGAATGGTGGATTTAAGTTTGTGGTACGACAGACGTTCAAAATTTATTTGTTATGGATTGCCTGCAACCCTTTTTATGTGCCACTGCTGGCCACAAGTCTCTCTCCACAACTGGAGAACTGGAGCATACTCCACCACGCTGCTCCAATACGGAATGGTGGAAAGGGTTAGTGGCGAATCCATGTCGGATGTTTTCAAACTCATAAGGCCTCCGACAATGTTTAACGACTACCTCGTGTTAACAACCGGGACCGATATATTGACGTGCGCTCCGAAGTACGGAAAATGTTTATAGATTTACATATTATATAGATTATGGTAAATCAGTTTATGGTAAATCAGATACAGGTACTGGTAAGAACTGATCCCATTTTCCATAGATATGTCACTTACCGATATGTCATTTACCTCCACTGATCACGCCACTACATGTCCGTTCTCAATATTCAATTATAATGTTTTAGGTAGGTGTTACATAAATTGAACATGCTACATAAATTAAATGTTCTCTTTAATCATGTCGTATGTAAAAAATACATCCAAGAGTCAACGTCCTGCGATGCGATGTGGCTGAAAACATCCATAAATGTATGTTCATTATTGTTTGATCGTTCAGCGCACGCGTTCACCAGGACCGGCCTGCAGGTGGCCGATTGATATTCGACGCATCGCGCCCGTATTACGGCTTTTTCACAATTTCCTGTCGCAATATCGGAATGCCGAGGTTTTACATCACTAACGCAACAATCGACGTATCTGCATTAAAATCATGTGTTAACTCGCTCGCTACAGTTTTTTTCTTCTTAAATGTTAGCTACAGCCGTATATATGTATTAAAGTGTCTTATTTCGTTGTCCTTTCTTAGTAATCTTAAAAAATATATAATCAAGGTATAAGGCGTCTGTGAGTAGGCTAACAGTTCAAAGCATGTAGTATTCATTTACTTGAAAATTAATATTACCTATTGGCTAATTTCTAGTCACCGAGATGTTCCTAAAAAAATATTGCGAAGTTGTTAAAAAATCGAAGCGGGAACGACTTAGTTGAGTTATTAGTAATCGTAAATAAATAAATAGTAAAGTTATAGTTTAAGCTACAATGGTGAAAGCGACCATGAAACACACATTACCTACATGATCAACCAATTCGATATAACAGATTTAATGCATTATATATTATTTATGCGTATAAAAGTCACGTTATCTGTACTATTCAAACGTATTAAACTGTCCGTAATAAGAAAACATTTTATGATTTACTCGGAATTAACAAACGTAATATATTTTCTCTGCAACCGCAAACGAGTGTGGGTGCTATGAATCTCTTATACAAATGATGTCAAAAAACGGTAAAGCACTAGAAACATGATAATTATAATCGCTATGAAGCATTGTAGCGTTGCGTTTTGTATTTACTTTCTATGGTAAGCGAACTCCCACGATTTCCTCGATCGGAAGCTTTCTCTGTTAGATAAGAACAAATCAACAATAATGGCGTAATTTATTTAGGAAAACGCTCAGGATTGACATGAGTAACGAGTCAGATATGGATCCGATTTCCTTAGGAGATCCTGTGCTGAAGCGATATATGGGATAGTTCAACTTCGGTAGCACCACCAGCGCTCCTTTATCTGCCGTATAAAAAAATCGCACTGTGTTTTGCGCTTCAACGCAATCGAGTGGTAAGGGAAATACTTACACGGAGCTTTACAACTATATGAAGGTATCTATTTAGCAATTAATTATCCCTCGCTTAGCGGCGAAGTAAAACCTCGCGTGGGAACCTGCATGTCTGAGAGTAAAAAAAAGTTCTCAAACATGTGTGAAGTCTACCAATCCGCACCAAGTCAGCGTGGTGGACTATAGCCAGAACTTACTTACTCTGAAAGGACACCTGTGCCTAGTAGTGGAACTGAAATGGTTGATGATGAGAAGTATCTATGAGTGACATTACTCACGTAGTATCAGCTCAATTACTACTGCACAGGCGTTTGCTATCGTAGTAAAATTATTTTCATTTAAGATTATTTGATTATACGCTGACTTTTTATGACTGATGATGACGACGATGACTGACTATGGAATAGTTGCTAATAGATGCAAAATTTTTCAATGACTTTCTAAAAATATTTAGGATTCCCGTTTATACCTTGAACAACTCTGTATACCTTAAGGGAAGCGGAAATCTCGGATACTTATTAAAATACTCAAATAGTAACTGGACCACATCGTTATGTACATAACAGAGATGTACATAAAATTAATTGACACCATCGTTAACACTCGTATAAACATAAACCTTATTAGTTCTATTCACTTGTAACATTCCCTGTAGTCTAATTATACTGTTGGCAGGATAAACAACAGATAGTGTTCACTTACGGCCCGCATAAGTTAGCAACAAGTATGTTTTAAGCTTATCCCATTATTTATGTAGCCAGCATGGTAATTAGTAGATATAGAACACATACGTTTGGCCTACTTAATACTTAGTTTTAATTAAATTTAAGATGGTAGAATTCTTCGTCTACACCAATTCGTATTGGAGCAGCGTGGTGGATTATGCTTCAGACTTTCTTTAGTTGTTAGGGGAGACCCGTAAGTTAATAACAGTGTTGTAATATCGCGCGAAAATTTAAATATTATTAGTAGATAGACAAGTTTATAAGTAAGGTAGAAATAGCTACACTATAGAATGCAATAAATTGTACGAAGTACACAAGTTTAGTTTTCACGCCAAAATTTCTTTACTAGCAGTAACATTGGGAGCCAAACATTAATCGGTAATAACCAACTATTAATCGGTAATAATACAAATTATCGAACGACCTAAGATTGTAATGACGATAATAATTCGAATACGAAATGGAACATATTTTAGCCACAAACATTAGCTTATCGACCCACTCGGTCTAGGTGACTTGAGGCATTGACCGCCCGCCCTCACGCATTCGTAACTCACACTCATATCTCGCCCATGGAAATATGGGCCTCAATAAACCACTTTCTGAACATGCAAACTGTTATTTAGGGCCATGATATGTAGAATTTGTACGTGTTTGTGAGAACTTTCGTCTGTAACAACAATGGATTTACTTATGGATTGCTTACGCTCTGAGTATTCGTATGATTGTGTACTGCGATTGTTTCGAATAAATTAATGTTTTCGTAATAAAACTATAGGCATAATGTAAATTATAAGTAATGAATAAATCTAATGTTCGGAATAATTCAAAACCAATTTTATATGACTAAATGTTACGTGTTAATTTTCGAACTAAAAATATCCGGTCACTTACACGTTTTTTGTTTCTTTTATGATTCCGTTGATTAATTTATTACGTTTTTCTATACGTGTATTATGTTACTTAATTATTCTTTATTACAAAAGTAGTTAATGGTCATGTAACCCACTGTTGCGTGGACCCGCGCAGAAACGTTTTTAACCTATCCTAAATATGATAGGATTTGTACAGTCATTCTCAGACACATTGCTATCTATGCGGGCTAACTGAGAACATTCCGTACCATTTTATAAACTTAATTAAATTTAATCTTTTTGATACATCTCATATATAAATTGTCAAATACAATGTTGTTCGTCATAAAACAGTTACTCGAATATAAATACAGGATAAAGGCACTTTAAATCATGCAATTAATCGCACACTACATAAGTTTCAGATTTAGGTCTAGTTATTAACGTTCCTTAGCTTGTATGAATATTATCTACTAATATATTTAGTATGCGAAAAATTGCATGATACAATGTTTTAGAAAATCATATAAAACTAACCTTATCCGACTTATTTTTAACAACGTCAGAGGGCGGGGCGTTTCTCAATACTCGCATGGCTTTCAGATTTGCCGGCTGTCCGTTCGGTACAAAAGCGGTAAGCGGGCATGCAACACGTTAGGGCATGCGTTTAGTAAGCAAACAATAACAATTAAGCAATTTGTTAAATAGTGATTTAAACTAGTGTTTCAATATCGATAACGTCTAAAGCACCAAAAATCAATAACAAATGATTATTAATTTACCACACGGACTGAACTTTTTAAGTAACAAAATTCAGCAAATAAAAATATTCAAAATATATTTTGGATCTAAATTGCTCTATAGATTTAATTACAAGCTACACAAAAACACATAGAGACATGACATTTTTATTTTATTAGTTAACAAAAATAATAAATAGTGTAACCTCTACAATACAACTAGGACGAGATAGAAACAATTCATTAAAAAATAACGACATTCGTTAGAAGATAAGAAAAACAAAGTATGAAATAAAATTATATTTAAACCTTTCATGTGATTATTTTGAGATAAAATAGCATTCTTAGGTGTTTAATTTATAAATATAATTTAAAACCGAAGGTGATACAAACCTGGAACACATACACAATGAAGTCGTTGAAAAAAAAACTATTTTGGAACAATTTTAAGTAAAAAAGTGGTTGATATAAGGGAATATTAATACAATATATTATACAAAAGTGCCAGGAACAATTACATATTACTGGGTATTATGCATAATTGTGCTAGGTTAAGCTTTTGAGATTTATGAACATTATTTCTCTATTACAAGATTTTTTAAGTGAATCAAAATTAATGTTGAAAAATTTTATAAGAAAAAAATGATTGAGAGTGACAGTACTAATTTGCATACACATCGTAAGCAAGCAATAAATACATTTTTATTTTAGAAATACAAAATTGGGTGCGGAATCATAGTAATACTCGTGCGTATAATTATTTATGCACGATAATCCTAATTTCAAGTCACGGTATTATTTGTTTTTCATTTATGCAAAGTATGCAAGCAAATTAACCTGTCCAATTTATTAACATATTACCATAAAATAACCCTAATTGTACTTTTTAGGTCCCAAAAGAATACAACAGAGATTTAAACATAGCAAGTTTAAGCTGATTTATATTTAACTACAGGTAAAATGTTACTTTAGAAGACTAAAAAAGATGTAGCAGGAACGTATCACACATTGACGTTTTATAAAAACTACAAGTATTCATTTTTAACAAACATGCATGCAACAATAAGCAAATATCGATATAGCAGTACCAAATATTATGAAGTATTAAAAATAGACATTTTTTTAGTTTAGACTAAATCATGGGTGACTGAGACTCATCAAATGTTCAGATAGTTCATAAAATTTGACACTAATTAAACATGCAGGGGAACATCAGTGTTATGTGTCCATGATAACATTACATTATATATGTGCAAGCCACAGATTATCGTATGTCTAAATGGACAGTTATGAACCGAGTTGGAAATTCTTTTCGCGCCATTAACCTTCATGCAAACCGTTACAATATACAATTAGAACGGAGCGCACTGGTAAGGAACAATCGAGGCAATTGTGATAACAGAAAAAAAGTATGTTTGTATCGCCTTTACAATTATTTTAATAAGTTAGGTTGGTTTAACGATAATGTCGTCGCGTCATTAGCCTTACCGGTGCGACCATAAGCTAACTGTTTCATAAAAGCTAGTTGTATCTTGCAAGCGAGCGTCTCGGTTGCTATCTAAGACATTTATCGTGCGCTTTCTAGGCATAACATCTTCGAAGAGCATCATGATTGCAAACAGGGTTAAAGCTAAGGATTAGTCGTCGAGACGCTATCTAGACATACAATATTTTTTGTGCGAGTGTGCATCACGGTTGCAGGTACTGTTAAGCTGTGTAAGGGACATTCATCTATTCATTTATTCGCTATCTAGATATACAGTACCCTAGGTTCGAGCGAGTGCCACAGTTACAGGCAGTGTTAAGTTAAGGGACAGTTATCTAGGCGCTATCTAGACATACAATATCCGTAGTCCGAGCGATCACGGTTGCAGGCAGTAAGCTGTGTAAGGGATAGTGGTGGTGCTATCTAGACATACAATATCCGCAGTGCGAGCGAGCGTCACGACTGCAGTTACTATCAAGCTGTGGAAAGGTCAGTCCCCGGTACAAGCGAGCGCGGAAACGTCTAAGCGACAGTATTATTTACCATCGTCTTGCCGGTCCAGTCGAACTCGCCGTCGTCGACGTATCCGCGCCGCTCGAACAGATCGCGGAACATGCGCCGCAGTTGGTCGTAGTCGGGCGTCTCGAAGAAGTCCAGCCGACGGACGTAGCGGAGGTACGTGGCCAGCTCCTCGGGATGGCCTTCGCAGAGCACCTGACGATAACATATGTCATATAAGTAACGTAAATTAAATAAATCTATACAAATACATACAAATGGAGTGTCCGATTGTAATAATAAAATTAACCGCTTTTTACAACATGCATATGGATATATATACTTTATATGTTTGAGAATATTAAAGACAAGTACCATGAGGTATGAGAACTGAATACTCGGGGATAGCGACGCTTTTTGACTTCCAGTGCAAAAAAGGGGTTTTATAACTACAAAATGTGGCTGGGTCCGTAACCTTCCCTCCCACTATCGAAGGCGGACGGTCAAGGAACCCGGAAACGGGGACCAAAACCATCCC
>DWJS01000804.1:0-10206 GCA_018248975.1 Codatractus imalena | reverse complement strand
TGTCATGTGTAGCCAAGGCCGTGTAAAAGTATTTAAAAACATGTCTGTCTATGGGGAAACAAATGACACTAACACTGTGACACTTGATTTGCTGACAGAGTTGACACTTGACAGTTTTCAGCGAATACTTTATTTTCTCGTTTTCTTGTTTGGTCTTTTGTGTGTCACTATTGTGGAAAATGTAATCATTTTATTATAGCTTTAAGCAGCTATAAATGTGCTTAAACAAGAAATGTGAGATAGAGAATGTTCTCTTCAAATATACTCGTACGGATTAACATTTCGTCAGTTTAATCATACGTACTTGTGGAATAAGATTAGTAAATGTTTTGTGTTATCGAATTATAATGAACGGGTCTCACAGTTTGGTTGCTCAAAATTCTCTGCTAAGGAGTTCTAGCAGTAGCAGCACCTCGGCAATGAGGGTAGAAGCTGTTGGCAGTGGGGCTACATCGAAGGAGAACACGCGGGACAGTTCAGAGGACTTGTTGGATCTAAAAGGCAAAGTGGAATCGAGATTGTTGTCGATGTGGAACAACGTAAAGTTCGGTTGGACTGTGAAGTTAAAAACAAGTTTTTCGAAGGAATCACCGGTTTGGCTCCTCGGACGGTGCTATCACAGGAAATTAAGCCCCAGCGGATCATTGGAATCTTCCACCGAAATTGGTACAGAGGCTACTGCACACGACCCTATCGAACAGATATATGGGGAAGGTATTGAAGGGTTCAAGTCAGATTTTATAAGCAGGGTATGGATGACATACAGGAGAGAGTTCCCTATCATGTCAGGATCAACATTCACAACTGATTGTGGGTGGGGATGCATGTTGAGGAGTGGACAAATGTTACTTGCACAAGCACTAGTTTGCCATTTTCTCGGTCGCTCATGGAGATGGTCGCCAGAGAAGTGCATACAGAATGCTCGAGAATTTCAAGAAGACTGTCTACATCGGATGATTATAAAATGGTTTGGTGACAAATCATCAGTGAACAGCCCTCTTTCCATTCACCAGATGGTAAGCCTGGGTGAGGCGTTAGGGAAGAAACCCGGGGACTGGTACGGTCCTGCTTCAGTTGCTCATTGTTTGAAGGCAGTCATGGCAGCTGCTTCAACAGAAAACTATGAATTTGATAGTTTGGAGGTGTATGTTGCTCAGGACTCAACAGTGTACATACAAGATGTGTATACTCTTTGCAGATTACCAAATAGTTCTTGGAAGTCCCTCATTCTCTTGGTGCCTGTGAAACTTGGAACAGACAAGTTGAATCCGATATATGGACCTTGTCTTACTTCACTCCTAACATTAGATTTTTGCATAGGCATCATAGGAGGGAGACCAAAGCACTCACTATATTTTGTGGGCTACCAAGATGACAGATTGATTCACTTGGATCCACACTATTGTCAGGAAATGGTTGATGTGTGGCAACCGAACTTCTCCCTGCAAACCTTTCATTGTCGCTCACCGAGAAAAATGCCAATTGCCAAAATGGATCCATCATGTTGTATAGGATTTTATCTGGCGACATTGCATGATTTTGAAACATTTGTAAATATAATTAAGTCATTCCTAGTCCCACGGGGTGTATCCTCAAATAACGAATACCCCATCTTTACTTTAAATCATGGATCTCGTGCTAATGTTATGGACCCACCAAATATTAGATATTCTAATTATGAAACAGGACAGAACTGGGTAACACCAAATATACAAGACAGTGATACTGACTTGGAGTCGGAAGAATTTGTTCTACTATAATTTGCGAACATCACGCAAACATATGTTCTTAGATAAATGATTGTTGCTAATGTACTTGTATGAAACTGCTGCGTTATTGAAAATTGAAACTCATAATATCAAAGATGTGAGACACTTATTAAAAATACTTATTGTAGATGTTAGAGATGAATTGTACTGACACTTAAGGTTTAAATTATTATATTATGTATAATGAAAGTGATATAAATATTATGAAATAGGGAATTACATTGTGTTTCCTTTACCCGATTTAAATTTACACATTCATTACACATATATTACATAGTTTAGTAATAACTTTTAGCATGACTTATTGCTTGCAGCTTCAGTCGTTACATTAAGGAGTACAAATAATTTAGATAGATGGCAGCAATCAGATCGGTTAGATCTATTAATTTGAAGATGTTGAAACCTACTTAAAAATGCTGCTAAATATTTTTAATGTATAATAAATAGTTTAGTGTAAGTGGCATGATAGTGTAAGTCGCAAGGCAGGTAGAATACCTGACAATAACCCATCACTACCTGCCACTGTCGCTCGCGTTCACTTGCTCTTGCTTGTGCATTTGTCTCGCTCACACAGGGTAGTCCGCGTCGTGACTAGTCCGAATTTCTACCTGCTCCGCGGCCGCACTTTAGCGTTGTGGAATTTGTGTGAAAAGAAATGCATTCTGTTATAAACTCAAATTACTGATTATGTATTACGTATCATAAACCAGCAGTGTAGTGTCTCGCAACTGATTTACAAAATTAAGGAACGTCAGATGCGACCAGGAATTGGATAGCCACTAGTGGTTAAATTTCCCGGTCGTCCGTGTTGATATTATCGGACTGCTATCCTTAAACCTTGTCGGAAGTCTTACGGGCAGATTGGAAATATCCGATTACAATTGTCATTAACTTCTACTTTGCTCCAGCGATCCACATCCAGGGAGCCCCGAGCTCAATATTAAGACATTAAAAAGGTTGCAGTCTTTCGTACACAAGTATCAAAATAGGCACCTATTATAACTACGGCCTGTGATAGGATTAGTCTTTAAAGTCGTAATTTACTTATTCCACACCACAGCGTTTGTTAACCAACGATTTCAATTCTCTCTATTACGTAAGTAATTCCGGTGGTAGTATTGTAAGGTTGGCAAAAACTACTTATTAGGCAATGCAAGCCTTACTATATAATGAACTCTGTGATGCAAACCTTGGTCAATAACCTTTCGACAGTTTGTTACTTCGAAATCCTATTTATTCATGAACTTTAAAGTGACGGTATAAGCAAATATCGAAGTAATTGTTCCTTTTGGTTGATGTCATGAAGCAATACAAGTTACTACAACTTGACTACATAATACATATAATTAGATAGGTACTGTGGGTACCTATCTAGGACCATCTATGTAGTAGTATGTAGTGTACCATCTATCTATGTAGGATAGGTACCCACAGTATATTTTATGTTAATAGATTTTACTATGGAAATTCTTCACATTCTAACATTATTTGATTCACGTTTTTAAATACCTATTGAAATTACTGAAATAATAATGAAATATATAGTCACATTATATGATTTCAACTACTGAATGTTTTACTGGATTTAGGGTTATGAAATCAGAACACTTCATTGTACATATTGTTTTAGTGTCTGGAAATGATTAAAAAATAATTGCCTCTCAAAGCTCATAATTGATATATTTCTTTGAGTACATAGTTTAGATAACACCAAAACTAGAAACTCACATTTCATAGGCAGGAGACTGTTACTTATATGCTACTTTTTTAACTTCCCGAGAGCAACAAACACGGTCACTGGTTGTATTCGAAACATGTCGGTAATATCGGTTTTATAGACATAAATAATATAAATTCAATCCCAATTGATGTACAAGTATATTACATCTTTTAAATCTTAATAAATAGTTCTTTGATGTCGCAAGCACGGTTGCTAGTTTTTATCTTTTACTGGAGGGGGATGTCTTATGAAATAATGCACGGCATTGTAGACTAAATGGGGTGCAACGTTATGAAGGGGATGGATTCTGTTCAGCTCATTCTTGTGTGTCCCCACCACCAAAGGCTCACTAGCTCCTGTCCCATGTTGAGCGATGGCCAGTCCACTCAGAGTGTAGCAGGTGTGGTAAATATCATGAGGTCTGTAAGAAAACAACACCATTTATTTAACTAAAAAATGTATCTACATATGTGTACATTTTTCTGTAGATGTTAATAATTAAGTACAATGACGATGTGATAAATCTATTTTTAGATTTCATAAGTGTACCTTGTTAGAGAAATGACTAAATAGTTAATAGAAGATTAAAACTAAGTTTATCAGTTTATCAGGACTAAAACAGGGTAAACACTACATAGATTAAAAAATGATAACTTACAACAATACTTGCAATAAACAATTATGTTATATTGAATGAACAATATTAACTTTGTATTACTTACTTTCCGGGCTTATCAATAAGTCCTCCATCAGGTGCTTGGCAGCATATTATTACATACTCTTGTAAGGCCCCTTGATTGAACAGAACTGTTTCCATTATCTCCTTATCATCTGAAATTACATATCATGCTTATTACCGAGTTGTATATTTTATATTTATTGTTATATTATAGTGCATACAACATGTCATATTACTTTTCCAGCTATCTTAAAATTAGGATTTCCATCGTATTTATTTGGGCCAATTTAGTATTGTATTACCAGATTTATTATAGTCCAGATTAAAATCATTATTTAAATACATTATTGATATACATTAGCAATCACCATCACCATTCGCATTTCTATTTTCATTAGTCTACATACATACAAATTAATTTTATCTATTTAAAATTTTGAGTCATTTACCTTGTGAAAGAATTGCACTTATTATAGGAAATATTGCTCCTTGCCAAAATGAATAGCAGCCATCAACCAGCTTGTTTGTTCTGCCTTGGAACCCACCCTCGACTTTCATCTGGCGATTGACTCCCCATCTCAGCAGAGCATCAATGTCGCACAATTTTGTCCTATTCAACAAAGCCAGTGCTGCAATACCACAAAATGCGTAACCACCATGTGCTTCCATTCCTGGAGACCCAGCAAAACCCCCTTCATATGTCTGACAACTAACAATCCACTCAGCGGTTTTATCAAACAGTGCATCCGTATATGTGTTGGTTATCTTTGCTATGCTGATTGCACAATATGCTCCTCTGATGTCTTGCTCTCCACCTTTGTGAAGAGCAAAGGAGCCGTCCACTTCTCTTAAGGTCCACAGGAACTTTTGCAAAGAGCTCCTATCTATTGAATCATAAGCTTCATCGGTACCAATGATACTAAGAGCATTGACCGCTGCATATGTTGTACCGAGATGTGGATACTGGAGTGGTCCTCCGCCATAACCTCCCTCTGCATGTTGACATTGAGCCAGAAATTGCACTACATGGGAGAGTGTTTCTGCATCTGGCATGTCATTCAGTATCCACAAAGCGTGGAGTATCCAATACACAAGCCATGGTCTACTAGCGTCGAGGCATTTGTAACTCCGCGGCAATTTATTGAGCCAACCCTTAAGTTTACTAATATGAGCATTTTTGTGAAGCTTCGGCAGCTCAGGGTCAATTGACGCCCTCTTCTCAAACTGCTTGTATATCTTCAATATTAGTGCTTCCACATCAATCTAAAATAAATACAAATATCATATTGTTTATACAGTGAAATGTTCTTGTATTTTTATCAAAACAAGTAGATATACACTTCTAGTATTTTCTTTATTTATTCATTAATAGGATGTGGTTTTGAGGCTTGGAAAATTTCACAATTTTCAGAGTTGTTTGATTTATAAAAATACTACAAGTAAACACATTACAAATATTCATTAAAACCTACATAAAAGAGTACTAAATTAGTAAACTTGCTTATGTCTTATTGAAAGTACTCATATAAGTAGAAAAAAGCCATGAAATTTGTTGAAAACTAAACAGTTACAAGCACTTGAGGGACATAAAAGGTACTCTATGATTACCTGGTCTGAAGAGGAGAAGGTGAGGACTTTTTCATCATCAAACCCTTGTTTTACAATATCGTCGAAACATCTAACAAGGTCTTCCATTTCGTAACTTCAACATTGACTGTATTAATAAATCATGTGCTGCGCTGCAGCCAGTTCAGTTAACTCATTCCAATATTATCTCAGACACAGTTAGCTCAGTGCCAATACTGGCAGTCTTGACTCTTCAGACTTGACAAGTTGTAATTAAACACAATTAAATTTAAATGATCCCAACATCAATCTAATTTGCACATAATAAAACAATACAATACGTACATTGTACTATATACCATTAAGTCATGACTGCTTAAACTTATTTATAATTTAAAACATTGTTCGCGTAAATGTATTTAAAGAAAGACTTGAAAGAAAGAAAAGAGATTTTCGAAAGACTCATTTCCAATATTCCATATCTCGCTTGAACTGTCAATTTGTCACGAAAAAAAAAATGTCAGACAGATTGTCAGTCAATACTTCGACAGCCAACCTTGGATTCTTTCTTTTATATCCAACTCTATTTATCTTTTTGTATGTCATGAAATAGAACGATAATGTTTTTTTTTACTTGTAGTCAGAATAAGAGCATAAGATTGAGTTGAGACTGAGAGTTGTTCAGCATCTTGAATGGTCTCCCTTTTTTGGGGGGTACAATATCGAAATGTGTGTTGACGAAAATAAATTCATTATATGTCTATTCTATTTACAGAGAACACAAATTTCCTATTCCTTTTAGATTTATTCAAGAAGAAAAAACTGTTTATTATTTAATATTCACCTGTAGTCTATATTACTTTGGCTTGTGAATTAGGAACGTATTATTAAAAACAAGCTGTCAATACCGCTGTCAAACTCACATGTTCAAATGTTCGTGTTATGTCTCTTTCATTGCAATGTGATTGTTTTATTTGTGTTAAGATAACCATAACTATTTAATTTAGACTTAAATAAGTCTTAAATACCAGTCGTTTTTACACTTATAGTACTTACGTTATTTACACAGTATCAAATAACATATCTCCTTTCCAGCTTTATATGTTTTTCAGACATGACACATAATGAGTAAGGGGAAGAAGTTTTTTAAACAAAAAGGCCGAAAAGGTTTCAAAAAGCCGCTTAAAAAGGAGAAAAAGAAAGACGAACATGTTGTTAATAAGAAAGCGCTTTTTAATAGGTACAAAGATAAGCAGAAAGTGGAGGAAGAGTTGGTGAAGAAAAGGCAGTTGGATCAGAAATTACAGGCACAGCAACAAACTAATTATTCAGAGAGCGAGGGTGAGGAAGACGTGTACGGCCAGCTGGTGTCGTGTTTCAAAGACGTGAAAAAAGTTAAGAGTGCTGACAGCGATGAGGATACGTCTAGTGAAGAGTCTGATGATGTGTCAATGACAAATGCTGATGAGGAAAAAGACGACTCTGATGCAAGTGACAAAAGTGAGGAGGACAGTTCTGAAGAGATTCTGAATGTGGTAATGGCAAAATCAATTTAATTATACACATTTCATTACAGTACAAATGAGTGATATGATACAATCATTTAACTGTTTGAATAGTTCTGCTAATAAAGTTTTATTTAAGCAATGGTTATTCAAATGCTTTATTTAACATTATTAGAAAAACAATTATATTCCCATGTAAATCTGATGCTAATCAATTGCTTTCTATCTTTATAATCCAAGAATAATCCACAATTGAATGACAAACATATTTACAAAACCACATATATCGAAATCTAATTGCAATAGTGATACAATTATAGAAACTTGATTATTCAAGTTATTATTAACTTGAATAATATTAAAGAGACAAAACTTTAACACATATTAACATTAACAATTATTGCAGTATATTTAATAGTAATTACATGTAAATATAATAAACAAATTTTTTATGGAAGGATAATGTTCAGTTTACAAATGGCACAAATGGTTTACAAATTTTTGTCTTCATAAATATTGTGTCTGTATCTTTTGTAATAACATTTCTTTGTCATTTGTCACATTACAGATCACTGAGGATCCAGAACATGAAAATGAGGTGAATGCTTTAAGTGATCCATTTACAAAACATATACAACATGACTTGAGTGATGAACTAGTCGTGTCTCTTTCTAACACTCCAATCAGCGAGAAAGTGTTTAACAAAATGTGGCCAGTGCTAGGAAAAATGACCACAAGCATACCACAACCAGTAGAAACATTTGTGAAGAAAGTCAAACCAAAAATCTGCATATTGGAGGAAAAAATATTTGCACCGCTTGGAACTGTGCCACACGTATTTAGCAAAGTAGATTTTAAACAGTTGCACATAAAATCGCAAATACATGGCAACATTGTATCTTCAAATAAAAATAAATTAATAAAAAGAGATTTGGAGTTGAGTGACATTTTCACACCATTGCAAAAGGAATTATTTGCTATTGTAAATAATTATCAAGACCTATACTACCCTGAGAGAACTTTTAGCAATGCAGAAGAAATCCGATACACATACTGTCTACATGTTGTAAATCACATGTTGAAAACGAGGATCAAAATTCTTCACCACAATGCTAAGTTGACTAAAAAAACTGATGTGTCTGATGAATTTAGAGACCAAGGTTTAGTAAGACCAAAGGTAATATTTTATAATATTTTCAACAAACTCATATGTTATTGGAATTAACTGAATAGTTAAGTTAGGTAATTTAAAGCAAAAATTGAACTATTTCAAGTACAATAATTCACACTAATTTAATATTATTTCAATTTTAGCATGACCAAAGTAGCCTGTCATTAAACTTCCTAAGTTTAGATAAAATGAATTCAGCTCAGACCAATACACTAAAAATGCCTTAATGGGTATTTGAATTTTGTTATTGTAATAGCTAATAGCTTTCATGGGTTGGAAACAAGGTAGATTCTGAAATGTGAGATCGTCTAAATTTTATTTATATTTGTAGATATAATTAATTCTGTAATTCACAGGTTTTAATTTTAGTTCCATTTAAAGATGCAGCATACAGGATTGTTAAGACTATTATTGATATTGTGGTACCAAAGGAGGCAGGACAAGTTGTCAACAAAAATAGATTTGAGGAAGACTTTACCGGGGGAGAATTGATCATGCCCAATAAGAACCCCAAACCAGAGGATTATGAATTATTATTCAGTGGCAACACAGATGATACATTCAGATTAGGCATGACATTGACAAAGAAAACTTTGAAAGTAAGGGCATGTTAATTTTTTTCTATTATTGTTATTTATTGATGTGCAAATTATTTTTTATATTTTGTTATTTAAACTTTGATCCAAGTGTTAGCACTGAGGCGACCTTCTGCAACTCGTCAAGAGATGGCTCCTTAAGAATTCGTGAATCACCCTATCGACGTTTTCTCAACATCTTGCATATATATAACCTGCAAACTGAGACAATTGGAGCTAGGTCTCTCCCCAGGCACAATCACCAAGCCTGGCGGGAGATCTCCCGTTGCCAAAGCACAATATGCATTATATTATTAAATAAGATCTTATGTACATAATTATATTGATTAAGTGGTACAGTAAATATAATAGTTTTCAATAGGAATTTAAAAAAAATCTATTTACAGCTCTACACAGATTTCTATGCATCAGATATTTTGGTAGCTTCGCCCTTGGGTTTGAGGATGATTGTTGGCGCTGAGGGCGAGGAGGATCGCGACTACGACTTCCTGGCCTCTATAGAACTGTTAGTGATGGATCAGACTGATGTGTTCTTGATGCAGAACTGGGACCATTTACTCCATGTATTGGACCATCTTCACTTACAGCCGAAGAAGACTCATGGCACTGACTTCTCGAGGGTTCGATCATGGGCTGTTAATGGATGGTCAAAGTATTATAGGTATCTATCAATTGTAGTAAATGTTCAGAACTGGTTTATCAAAGATAGGAAGAAGTTCATTAGCATTGTATTCCCATGTTATTTTTTTCTTAAGGTGACATTTTCTTTTTTTGCTCTTGAGATGATGAAAATATTCAGTCAGACCTAGCTCCGTAATCACTGTTACTTAATAATAACTAGTTACTGTTCAGTAGGGTCAGAAGGTTTTTGTTCTTGTCATCTTTTTGTTTGAAATTAGCTAAACTTTTTAGCTTAGCTTTTATGGTTACTACTGGTAAAGTAGGTCAAGTTATAATTTTTCTTGGAGCTGACAGTTTAACTATATTGAATGTTACTTTAGTCTAATATGCTTGCCAATAACATGGTAGTCAGGATTAATCTTAAAGCCAGACCAATATATACATAATGAATGTAGGTTGTTAAAATCGATGTCTATGTGTTTATTTATTTGTGTGTAAGCCTATATGGTACATAGTTGCACAAGTCCTGATGTGGATCTATAAAAGTATAAAGTGTTATTTAAATTTTAGTGTACAACT
>DWJS01000803.1:0-10207 GCA_018248975.1 Codatractus imalena | reverse complement strand
ATAAGTAATATGTAAACTGATTGTGTCTTGTTTTTTTGAGTGATTGTTGATATTAATTTATTAACTTCAACAAATTTTAAACTCAGACTGACAAGTAGACCAAAATTTGAAAGTGTAATCTTTACAATATGTGATACAAAAATAGATTTTGTATCACATTTGGTTTAACAGTTATCACGTTTGATTATAAGTAGCTCGAAGTCCACCTTTGGACTCCGTCGTAATTAAGAAAATATAACATTTGAAAAGGTCGTTATCAATTATTCATTTACAGTTTATAAGGAAGTGCTTTCAGATATAACTAAATCGTCATCAATTGGGTGTTTTTCAAGTACATATTATAGAAATGTTTAAATGGTAACTAGACAACTGATAAACTTACATATACATACATAATTCACTTGTTAAAAATTATTATCACAATTTTAGCCGTTTGAGTGGATATATTGTATTAAACAGAAACGTAATAAAGGCGAAGTTATTCGTACATTTATCTTGTATAGCAAAGGAACAACATACGTACATATGTACGTAAAAAGAAGCTTGTTAGTCAAACATTGTTGGTGAAACGACACAATGGCCCGCCCTTCAACACACCTTGCCCTCCCTATGAGGTGGAAAATTATTTTTGTATAAGAGAGAAAAATATCTCGGCCTCACCTTTCGTTATTAACTCGAGATCCCCCTTTGATGCAGTGCCCTCCGACAACTAATGATTTTAAATTTGCCCTGTTATTTCAAGATCTCTTCTCGGCCATGTTGTGGGGATGTCTCGAGTGTGAATGTTAATGTAGAAGACTTTTGTCCGCATATACATATGTAGTTGCTGTTTTTAATAATATTTATTTGTGTCATTTCATACTTAATCATAGCTACTAATAATTAATGAAAAAATTTCTTCTAAAAATGACTTAATTTGCAATTAAAACTGTAAAATATATCCGTTCTGACAATATCTATTGTACAGCAAAATTATTCTTTTGTGCGCATCAAAATTATATGCAAACGTTACTTAAAGAGAAGAGAAACGTTATCACCACGATTCAAGGGAAATATCTCTTACAATTTTTATTAATTTAAACAAGCATCCGCGAAATGTAGACAAAAATTAATAAAGGAAATTGAGGTGAGCGAGGGAGTTAGCAATATGAATCATCTCTTTGATAGAAAGGAAGGAGAGATCATTTCCTTTAGTGTTGTGAGTCTTTTTCAAGTCGTGCTCTTTTCCGTTTTTAATTATTGAACCACTCATTCCTAATTATTGTTATTAGCACGGGGGAGAGTGGTGAAAATTGAGGGTCTCGTCGAGTAATATTGACCGCTGGCTCGAGGTGCGTCTCGGGGGAGGATTTTAATTGTACCCGCTTTTGACTTTCCTCTTGTTCTTTGAGACGCTTCAATAAACTCGAATTTTACGGTGTCTCGTTGGTATTAAGTTTTATTAGTGGGGGTTTCTTTATTTGTTTTCGAGACGGCTTAAGTTTTGCGTGTTGGTGTGGCTCAGCTACCTAGGTGGAATCGCATTTTAGGTTTATTTTTATAATTTTATATTTTGCTACTACACTTGTACTTGTATAATTTGGCGTTTGTTGAATTAAGTACGCGGGTATTTATAAGTAACATTGTTAGATAAAGTATTTTAAAAATAAAAATTAAACGAACTTGTTACAATATGAGTATACTCTATTTTAGCTCGAGGCTAAAGAAACTTAATTCTTTAAACAATAAGCACTTTAAACAAATTTCCAATGAGAGTTTGATGTTTAAATCATTGAAGAGAACTCTTACCCCAAAATGTTTGAAATCCTCAAAAATCCTAAACAAAGACAAATATCAACAGTATTATGACCGGAGGTTGTTAGGGGAGATCATACAGTCACTTGGCTAATGTCGCTAATGCGTTCCGATCCGCATTACGTTTTATATCCAAATTGCCCCGCTAAGCCGGCAATCCCCGGTAAGCCCTGAAACCGAGATCAAAGAACTCGCAGCCATTACGATTGTGGCTCATTTTTTATTTAGATCCCGGAGAACTCTTATCTTAACGTGCGTACTGCCTACTTTATGACGTTATAAAGCTGATTTTTAATCTAACGTGCTCCAGAATGGTGGAACGATTCCAATTTCCCTTAGATTCCACCCCATCAATTTATTTTTTTATAAATTTTCCTTTAGTTTTTTTGGTTTTAAGATTAGGTTCAAATAAAGTACTTAACTGCCTTTTTTATAATCGCAGGACGTTATTTATTTTACGAGCCATCCAAACAATTAAAGATTTTTAAAAAAGTACCATAGTAAGTCACAGCAAGATCAAAGTTATAAGATGCCATCATAGTCAGTTTCATAGGTAGTTCGTGAAATTTGAGTTTTGTTGTATTTTCTGTTAAAAATAAGGTTACCTTAGTAATTTTCGGAAAGTTCAAACTTAGATTATTCTCGAATCCCAATTTACTCTATTTTCGCTTATTCGGTAGGTAAGTATGTATGTCTCTCTATAAAAATATATATGTGGAGTTACAAATCGGTGTTATTTTATGCAAACATATTTTTACGAGGCAGAGGCGCCCCCTCGCGGCAATATAGCGTATGAAGCGTGTCGCACGTGCGCGGTGCAATATGTTCGGGGCACAGACGAAAGTCTTTTTATGAATAACTTCAATGATTTATGAAGTACGCTGAATGCCTTCATTCTTCTGTGAGTACGCTCTTGCCCTTTCGTTTTAACTGTGGGTACGAAGACGTAAATAAATCAGGAATAGGGTGTGAAATAAAGAAGGTAGGATGTTATTAAATGTGTATGTATGTGTAAAATAATAATATAAGTACGTATAACGATTTATTTGAAAAAAGTATGCACAATTATTTAAATAATTGGCTAATGCTTTAATTGGTCAACCCGTTCGTCTGAAAACCTTAACTCAATTTCTATATAATTTTAGCCGGCATCATAGAGCTAGAGCACTTGTAACTTTTTCTTTCCTCTCCTTCACGATTATTTTCGCTATAAAATCCCATCTATCTTTATACAAAAAATCAAAATTGATTCAATGGTTTAAACGGGAAAACGCATCATGCAGACAGACAGAGTTACTCACGCATTAATAATATTAGTTTGGCCTACAAATATTAATATATTTGTGTTTAATATATATGTAGCTACGCACTATTTCTTTATCAAACACATTATAAGTAAAATACATATATTTATGACATCCGAATAGTATGCCAGATGAAATCATGGATCGAAATCACAGTAATATCTTCTCGAGACAGAAGGAACATAATATATCTGTTCAAGTCAAAGTGTTTATGAGTGTTTTATGAAAATAAGCGGACGGCCGCTCATTTCGGGTTGGGGGTTAGCGGGGGAGATGTCGTTTTCATGGTTCGGGCTGCGGGGCATTTGGCCACCAGCCAGCCGCTCCGCTGCCGTGTAGCCTCCCTTTTGTTTGCTCCAGAATGCTCCATGTTTCTTTTATTCAGAATTTTAAAGTGAAATGTGTAAGATAGACATCCATTTGGTTTTATTTAATAATGGCTGCGTTGCCGATTTTTCATATGGAAACTGATTGTTTTTTAAATCAATATCAGAACCATGGTTTGTTAACGATACTGAATTTTAGTTGCAAACTCTTAAAAACGCACTTTTTGACATTATGTTGGATAACTCTATTATACCTATCGCTGGCAAAGTTCAAAACTTAGGTGTGTACATGGATCAACATTTTTCTTGGATCCCCCAGATTACTTAGCTCAGCAGGAAACTCTTTGCTGCGGTGGGCTCCCTCCGAAGGCTGAAGAATGTCCTGCCTATTCCCACTAAAATAACGCTTGCTCAGTCTCTTCTTCTACCTATACTTGACTATGCTGATGTGTGCTATCCTAGCGTCACCGAGGAGCAACTAAATAAACTTGAGCGTCTTCAAAACTTGTGCATACGCTTAATATTTGGTCTCCGTAAATATGACCATGTCTCTGAGTATCGTCGAAATGCTCATATTTTATCTCTTCTCTACTGTATATTATTTAATCCGGCTTCCCCTACATACCTAAAATAACGCTTTCAATTTCATTTCTTAATTTCGTCATTTCTTAAAGCTTTAACACCATTTTCTTCACTTCATCAATTTTTTCGTCTGTTGTTGAAGTGCTCGGGCGTCCAGCACGCTCTACGTCGTTCACATCTTCTCGGCCTTCTGAAAACATTATGTACCAAACATAAACGTTGCTTTTGTCCAAAGTAGCTTCTTCGTATGCCACAGTCAACATTCGGAATGCATCCGCGCGCTTAATTTCGTTATTCACACAAAATTTGATCCAGGTTCTTTGTTCCATTTTATTGAATAGGTAAAAATCGAAGACGAACCAAAAAACGTGCAAGCAAAGCAGCTATCAACAATTAACTGAAGTCAGCATAAGTGAGAGACATATGTACTAACATAACGCCACAAAAAATCGAAATTCGAATATACGTAACCCGCGAAAATCAAAATTCGCGATACGTTTTGAACATACCTTGTATACAGTATTCTTGAATTTAAATAGTAGAGGTAGTAAAAGGAGCTTACATTTAAAAATAAAAACACAGCAATAGTGATTTTCTTTTTTTTTTAAATGAAAGTTCTAGAGTATTTATGGGATGTACATATGCAGAATAATAATGCATCTAAAGTTATACATAAACTAGAATTTCACACGAAGTAATATTTTATATGTTCACGTAAAATAACACTTTTATTACAAAATAAATAATACAAAATAATATTTTTTAATTTGTTCTAGTCATTAATGCACATAATGTTATGGTTGAATAATGTTTAATTAATTCAAAGTAAGTGTCGATTTAAGTTCACTACTATTTACTTACATATGTTTACAGAAATGCATAATTCATAGTTTTCATTTTGGAACCACAAAATACATGTACATTGTGCTAATTTGCAAGTACGAACATTAAAGGTTATGACATCGACATTGTATTACAAGTCGATATAAACAAGGAGACATTTTTTTTTTAAATATATTTTATGAATTCTGCTTAACATTGCAATCTTCAACATTTAGCTATTCCTTTGTCTGGACTTTGTTTGTGTATACGTTTCTCAGGCAGTAATGGTTTGTCTATTGGCAACTCTTCCTATCCTTTGGCGTACGGACAAATAGGTAACAGACCATAGCGGCTTACATAGTTGTTACAGAAATTACGGTATATAAAAAACGTTTAAATTTTCACTAGTAACTCGATTCATTGATACTCGAAAAAAATGGTCGCATAAGAAAAAGTGAATTATAACTCTAAATGTCTAGTTTTCAGGTCTGTCCATGAAACTATAATATATTGTCCAACTCTAATGAGTAATCTTAAGAAACAGCCCAAAGAAAAAAATATCCCAATTTTTTACTTCTCTTAAAACAGGTCAACGGCCTACGGCTTCAAAACAGTTTTATTCGAAATTTCACTACATAGATTCTTTTGGAAATTTAATGTCCTTCAATTATGTTTTATTTAAAGTGAAAGTTATAAAAAAAAAACTTTTTAACCGACTTGAAAAAAGGAGGAGGTTTTCAATTAGATTTTATTTTTTATGTCTTTACTTATTACCTCTGGATTTTTTCTGGGTAAATCGATTTTGATATTTTATTTTTTAATTAATATCAATAATTAATTATTAAGAATAACTCAAAACTATTGTACTTCTTAATATTATAGCGTATTTAATTAACCACGAATTACCACTATTGTACTTCTTAACTACGAAATAACTACGAATTATCTGGTTTATTAATATTTGTTACCTCATAATTCCTTCATTTATCAACCCATTGGATAATTATATTTTGGTTGGAATGTTGATACTTTAATGGTTCCAATTAAATTTCAATGGCATAGACTTTGGGTTTAGAAAACACAGCAGAGAATTCCTCAAATTTGAAAAGGAAATACACCAATGATACCGCAGCTACCGTATTCCCCAGATCTGCCCCCCTGTGACTTTTCTTGTTTGATTGACAGTGTATGTATACTGATTTAGATATTGGTAAATTTATAAGAATCCGAGTCACTTATGTAGGTAGGTGATGCTATAGAGCTTGGTAGATAACGATTACCTGATAACGAAAGCCTGGGAGTCAAAGATGTGAAATTTTAAATGCTTTTAGTTAAAATAAAAATGTATGTATTTATTGTGTTTTTTTACCAACTACCTTTTTATGAAACTGTATTATTAAACGATATGGCATGATCATGGTAGTGTGGTTAAAGGGGTAGTGGTGAGGGTGGTAGTAGTAGTGGCTGTGTTGATGTTGGTGTAAAATTGGTACCGGTATTGAGGGTAGAAGTGAAGGTGTAAATAGTGTGGTGTTTGTGGTAATCGTGGTAATGTATGGTGATGGTGGTGGTGGTGAAGGTAGTAGTGGTGGTGTCATTATCATCAACCATTTTTGTCTGCTGGGCCCAGATCTCCTCTCGGAGTGAGAAGAATTTAGCTCAAAACTCTAAATCAGCGGTGCGTGCTAGGGACTTAAACCTAGGACCTCCCGTTTGAGAAGTCGAATTGTTAACCACTAGGGTGGTGGTGTAAATAGTATACATCGAATGCGTCAACTTACTAGTAGTTACTTTGACGTAATTAGGTAGAATTCAAAGTTGTATGTAAATAATACTTTATTTACATACGACTTTATTTTCTATGTTATTGTGTCAATGTCAAAACAAAAGAATATTTTATTCAAAGTAGATCCATTATAAAATTCTCTTTGAACGTCAAAAACCTATTATCACTTCGCAAGATATTTCGTTAAGGGGAAAAAGCAGCGAAAGAAACTCCACAATTCACATATGTTTTATAAAATATAAAATTTACAAATCAATAATTTAAAATTATGATGCACGTGGAGCCGAAACTGCTTCAGACCACACGTTCCCATCGCCCATATTAACATTTATTTTATTATACGCTGTGCTACATAGCGTTTGTCTAACGACCTGTAAAAACTTTTTTTTTTCTAAAGGAGTTTGTCTAGTCTGGAATACACAGTCAGTATATATTAATGAATTAAAACAGTCCTCCAAGGGATTCACTACATTACAGATTATAAATTTCCCTAAAAGCCCTTTTTTGGAAAATTAAAATAGAGTCAAAATTCGCTGCATTGCCTCAGCAGAATACCATTAAATATTATGCTATAAAAGTAGCTGAAGTAAACGAGCCTGTGTGAACATTCGTTAGCTTTCTGATTTTTTAAATCGTAAAAGTTAAACCATGATACAATTGTATTATGTAAAGTAACTATTATAGTACATTCATAATGTCATGTAATCAACTTCGTCTGTCTCTAATTTTCATTAGTAGTATCGGCTTCGGTATCGTGATTGGTATTGTTTCAATAGAAGTGTGTGCAGATCATCCGTCGTTACAAAATCACCAATATTTTTTTAATTTTCTTAGCTAATATGGATGGATGGATGGATGGATTCAATGAATACACTAAATCCAAAGACATTTAATACTCATGATCATCGTATCAACTCGAATTTCTTGTTCCTAACGATTTTCCTTAATATATATTTTCAGCGTCGACACAAATTTATTCTAGTGTTATAAATGGACAAGTAACTTGTCCGTTTATCTTAAGCGATAAATAACACAATGAGAAGTACCTACTTAGTAATAAATATGTAATGAATGAATGAAAGGGCTGTATGCTTAACATCATGTGTAGTTATTAGTTAGCGAACTGAACGGGCAGACACGGGCACAAACTCCTAAAAAGCGTATAAAGTTAGGATAAACTACTGCGCTAAGATCCGCTACTAACATGTATGGTAATATATACTTTAAATCATAGTGTGATCTTAAACGTAGTGTGACGTAAATCGCAGAGCGATTCTTCTTCTTTCTTCTTCCTTCCGAGTGTAGTTTTCATAAAATAGATCATTTAATATATTTATGGATTTAGAATGGATGAAATAAATATTTTTTAATATTTAGATTTAAAGGATATAGTTAAATCTTTCATTTTATTTACTAAAATGAGACTACTTAGAAAAAAAAATTCTTTGGCAAATATGTAAATTAAGCAGATGAGCTAAATTATATGAACCCAATATATGAGACGACTGGACGCATCGTAATATATTCTGTGTGAATTTTCTGAAAACCATATAGACTGGAGTGCGAGAATACATGGGAATCAGTGAATCTGGTGGTCTGGAAAAATATAACGTGTACATTTGAGAGCGCGCTTCAATTGAGCCGTGTATTTTTGGTTGGTTCACTATTTAAATACTTGCCCCGTAAAATGTTACCAACTTTATCAATATATGATTCCCGATCCATTAGTACAGAGGTAATACCATATTAACTTTGTTTGATTTGTAAGAATTACATTGTTCTCCTCGTAGCATTGTTTAATTGAATTTAATATAGAAACCTCACCATTGGCAATGGACCAATTTGACCAATCCTTGTTCCTAGCAGTCCTGTTAAAGTCGAAGAGAAGGACAGTGAAGCCCTAGTAATAGGATCCCGATGGCCCCCTTAAAAGGGATCCAAAAGATTGATAAATATGTATTCTAGATAAGAATAAAAAGGCTTTCATAGGCAAGAATGCATCTTAAAACATATATCCACAAGCTTACCATGGAAAAATACTATGTCATTTAAATGATCCTCAACACATAACATTAGCCAACCTCGTTATAAATTGTTTACGATCTCGCTTGTTTTTCAAATTAGGTTGAAAATTAAAACCGTTTACGAAGTAGCCAAATAGACTGTAAAGAACAGCAAAGGTAGAACTATCTGTTCATTAACTCCGCGGGTAATACCGCCTCACCTATTTCTGCTTTAAAACAGGAATCGACTGTATTATTGAATGAAGAATGTGGTAAGGAAGAGACAAATACGTGAGGCATTCCATCATAGTCCTCAGGGTAAGCAACGCATCTCTGTACGATTCGGGTTACAAATCATATGTGAGGTTGATTGCAGATATACATGGGATTTCTCAGTTAATAATGTATAAATTTGCTCGTTGTTCTAAAATACAATAAAGTTATTTTATTTTTTGAACAACGAGCACTCCTATACATACTTAACTAACTAAACTTATAAGTATTTTTTTAAATAAACCCATATCTAGTAAGTATTTTTAAGCCAGTCTTTCTTCTCTCCGTCTTTTAGCAGTCGGTTTTAAATTTTAGATGGTTTGTCTATGTTTGAACTAAAGCGTAAGTTGCGGTAACTTTTAATGATATGTGCTGAGAATTTTACCTTATGTCGACACCGTGGTGATGGCAGTTAGAGAATAAGTTTGAGTAGTAGTTACCAAAATGGTATTTCCGCGGAATCTTAGACGCACGAAATGTGTTTAAAAGTTAATGGTATTTGTCACACAGTGTTTAATTGAGTTGTTACTACTAATTTTTAACGTGCATGTGTGCTACATCAGTATCAGAATACAATATTTAATTAATATTAATTGGTGGCAAAAATCTCATACGTTAGTTGTTTCTTATTTGATACTAGCTGGTGCCCGCGACTTCGTCCGCGTGGGCTAAAATATGTAAAAAAACCAAATGTTAACTCAATACAAAGTCATAGATAAATCGTAAAATGTCGAACATGTATGACAGATATGGCCTCGCGGACTTATTTGTAGGTAATAATGAGTACTTAAATTCTCATTACATTTTTTTTGTAACATGAGTATTTTTTTCCGCAGACGCCAAATAACGAATTTTATAGTAGAAATTTCACTACTTTGGGTTATATTATTGCAATTTTTTTGAGGATCCCTAATATTTTTCAAAACAAAATACAGCTTGTGTTACTCCTTGATAACGTAGCTTTCGATTGGTGAAAAAAGGATTAAAATCGGTCCAGTAGTTATGGAGATTACCCGGAACAAACAGGCAGACAGACAAAAATTAAAAAAAAAATGTTTTGTTATATGTACTGTGTATATATTCATATGCATGTAATAAAAAGCGGTTATTTTATGATTACAAACAGACAGTCCAATTTTATTTATTTGTATAGATGTAAAAGAAACTGAGGCTTAGACGGTCAGACGGGTGAATGGAAAACGAAGCCTTGGTAAAAGAAAGAGAGAGAGAAAGAGATTGACACCCTATGGGGACGGAACCCTAAAAACGTACCTTATTTTTTTTAGAAGTTAGTTATTATAATACTAGATAGGACTT
>DWJS01000802.1:0-10208 GCA_018248975.1 Codatractus imalena | reverse complement strand
AATATTAATATCTTGGTGCTTATGATCGATATCAAAGTGCATAATGCCATCCATTAACATATTGCAACTGTTGCGAACACTAATAACGTGTTTTGCAGTAATAACCACTTCTAAATCACTATTGAAGTTTTCCATTCTACCCGCATTCACTTCGACATGGCTGGTAAAAGATGTCGTCTAAACTGCAGCATCCCATCCATAAAGGTCTGCAAATTGTGACAGTGTTAGTCAACATTTGCTTTGGGAGTAATTTTAAAGCTTGCATTTTTAAACTAGCCAGCCTGAAAAATGTGGTACTTCACGAACAAGTGGCGCCCCTTTCTTTTTTAAATACTGTTGGTGGATGGTATTGGCTTGTATTCGATATTTTTTATTACACTTTTATTAATACATATTAATATTTTAAGCGTTGCGCTTTTAAACAAACGCCAGCTCAATGCGTTGTTTCGTTAGTATTATTCTGAGTGTCCGCTACGTTTTACGCGATTTTTGAGTTTCACAATAATATCCCGTGAGATTAATATTTTTTTACAATTGGCATTTCTGAATGTCAACTTTTTGTCTATTCTACAAGTCAATCTGATTAAATAATTGTTGTGTTTGACAAATGTCTAAATGAAATATTTTGATTCGGGAAATATTGTTGCTTGGACAAATTAAATAAAACCTGTTTTCGTAATAACAATATTTATCTACAATTTTTTGTTTCAATAACGATTAATAATAAATAACAGAACCCATTAAAAATAGGAAATTAATCTATGGTTTCGAAACGGTCTTTTTGACAGCTAGTCATGTCATTTTGACATTTGACAGTTTAAGTTATGTCGTCTTTTCTAGGCGGCAAGTATTATAGTCTAATTAAATAAAGTTAAATAGTATTATTACGATGATTTTTTTTCTAATTATAAGATGGCGTATAATTAGGTGTTCTATTTTAAGATCATGACAAGGCAATGGATGGATTATTGAAATGTGTATGAAAATGCTTGTTTTATACATTACGAGAGGTTTTTAGTGTAAATTATTTCTTGTATGTGTAGCTTTTTTTTGTATAATTTTTGTTTTTCTGAGATTTTTCGTTCGTAGGTCTAACAGTGTATCGTGTAAAAATGCAGAATAACAAGATATTTTATGTACTTATTGTAAATTCACTTTGCAATGATATTTTATAAGCTGAATGTATAAAATCAATTTTGACTGTTATATTTGATGTTTGCGCCAGTCTCTTTTTTGTACTGGCAATGTTTCTATTAACTTGCGTGTAATTGATAATAATCTGTCTTGTATTTGTATGTCGAAATCGGTATTACAGATAAAATAGAATCAGGAAGAAATCAGGAGGTTTGATAGAAATATTGCCAGTTCAAAACGATATTAATTTAAATATATTTTACTTTTGCTTAAGCGCTTCTCTAATATTAATTAAGGATGTCGTGCGCACTGACAAACAGACATTCACATACTGACGTGTAAATATTTGCTCCGTTTTTAAGAAAATATTTTATCAAAACTGAAAATAGTAAAATATTAACGCACAAAAATATTAATGATAAGAATTTCATGTTATTGGTGTCTCTTTCAATTGTTTCTTTGTTAGCGTTTGTTTTATTTAAAGTTCATGCCATACTCAATAATAATATTAAATGCTTATATATTTTTTATACTACGTTTCTGTTTTCAACATATATCTGATAGTAATAAAGTGTTATGAAAAAACTAAAGTGCCTTCCATTAATGGTAGAGCGGTATAAAGCTAGTAAATGGCGCCTCCTCTGCCTATACTATTATCTATGGTTATATAATACTAATCTGTTATCTATTGTTTGATATTCATGACCAATACCAATACTACTATTATAGTATATGTGGCGCCGCTAGCGTCAAAAATTAGCGCCCACCTCGCTAAATATTTGATTGCAGGTATAAAAATGTTTGCGTAACATTTAAATATGTTAAATGTTAAAACTACCGATTGCAAAAGCCTCTGAATGTAGTCTAATTACTAAAAGTTTGTGTAAAACAGTGTTAACTTCTTGCAATCTGTTTGTTGCAATGCCAAATGTCAACACGTAACGCATGCAACATTTAATATTTACGTGTAGAACAATACAGAACATATAACAATGTTACGTATGATATGTCATGTTGTCTACAACAAATGCCTTTATGAAATGGTGCTAATACATAAATAGACTTAATGTGCCAATTTTAGCAAATTTATTGTCAATTTCAGTTTTAATAATAGAAAAATATGTTATACACGTTTAAAATGATGAAGAAAATGAGAATTGTAGAAAAATGCCGGCGTATATCATATGCAAGGTATTAGATAAAATACCTACCCCCACCCTGCTGGGTGGGGGAGGTCTGAATCTTGTATTAACGGTAAACATATTAATATTTGATTATTGATTGCAAAGAGAACTAACTATCTCCAAAAATTTTTAGTATTCAATGAATATAACACTTGTACGATTTATGGATGTTTCCTATTATTGTAACTGATAATGATAAAATAAAATTGTCTCCTGTTATATTGTAAGATTATTGGATTTCATTGGATTGTCAATATTGTAATAGATTAAGTGCCTTGTTGTGTTGATAAATACTCAGATCAAATGTTGCAATTATGAGAGTTAGCAGAAATAAATGTCTATTTTACTATTTTCATTGCTCGTATTATTTCTTACGTTTCCATTTCTGTAGACCAAAAAGGAAAGATCGAAAATCAGTTCTAACCGTCTGAACTACATTTTAAAGATAGAAATTTCTGATCCTTCGAGCCGTATAGCCATCTATAGTTATTTACCACGAAGCAACAAAAAAAATATATATTGTAGAGTATTTATTTATCAACGTCAAATTGTTTATCAAACTGTTCATCAGTAATCTTCCGTCGTTTTAATTTCTTGATGAGAGCGACATCAGCGGCCAGTTCGTCTAACTCTTCCTGTGTCACTGCTCTTCTTTTCTTTTTGCTTTCTCCGTTCTCTTTCTGTTTCAACTCTTTCCTTTTCTTTTTTCTCTGTTTCTTTTCCTCTTTGTTTTGCTTTGTCTGCTCCCATGGTTGCGTTTTTACCTGGAAAAATGTGATTTATTAAAAACATGGTACTAACGCAATTAACGCATTTACTGCCACCGACGCACAAACGCGTCAGCGCCTAGGCCGCGCATATGTCGGGAAACTGAAAGTGTTAACGGCAGGCTTTTGTATATATTTGGTGGTAAAACAGAGCCATCGGAACCTGTACAATGATAATATGGATGTTGGGTGAGATGTCTACTAATCGTTCAAGGTCTTGAGTTGAGTTATACAATGAAATTAAAGTAATTACAAGACATTCTTATCGATAAATAGCGATTGCTTCCAGACAACTAAAGATTATATATAATAAAATAAAAATACGGAATATCTTATAGTCATTCGCTATAAGAGTAAACAAATATACGCTCCCTTACCATTTTCTTTTTCTTCTTAGACGGCCACACCCCAGTCTTCTTATACTCTTCCAACTTCTGCAACCTGCTCGCTTCCCTCTGCTTATCCTTATACGGTATGCTGTTGAGATCTATCTTTTCCTTCGGCCCGACAAACTGTTGCTTATGTTCCTCTTTTATTTCTGGCATCAATGGCAACTTCAACAGGCCATAGCTGGTGGCGATGTGCCCAAGAGGTAACTCCTTTAGCTGCAGAAGCAAGTTGCATTCGTGTTTGGAGTACGCCCGCATGTGAGAGACGAAGGCTCGCTGTCCTTTGTCCAAAACTGCTCGGTCTTTCATCTGCAGGTCGTGCATTATGGATAGCACCTAAATCAATGATTGCGTTTAGAAACTTTTTAGATTTTTTTATTTAGTAAAATATCTGCAGATTATGTAAAGTTTATTTAGTAAAATATCTGCAGATGTAAAGGGGCAAAATATAACTTAAACAAAAATAGTCTGTAACTTTAGGGATGTCACTCGCAAACATTGCTTATATAGTTGCGAAACGAGCTCGGTAATCGTGCGGGCGCTCAACGAGCGGCAACATTAAACGGGTCCTACCTTACGTACCAAATGACATTATGACAACATTTTAGATAGTGGCACAAAAATGCTTACTGAAACAATGGCTACCCTAAATAAAATACAAAATACTTGTCAAACCGCACCTTAGTCTTCAACTTGTCGCTAATCTTGATCTCGTCCTTGCTGTGCCGCCAGTCCTTGAGCTCCACCTTCTGGTTGGTCCGGATGAAGGGCACGTACGTGTCCTCAGTGGGTAGCAGCGGCAGCAGCGAGCAGCCGGCCGCCCCGCCGCGGGCCGTGCGGCCCACGCGGTGCACGAGCGCGGCGGGGCTGCTGGGCGGCTCCCACTGGAGCACCCACTCCACTTCGGGGATGTCCAGCCCTCTGGCGAGGAACAATTTTTAAATAATACACGCGTTGCTCCATAGGTTTTTTTTACTTTTACATGAAAAGCATACTTGACAGGGTAAACTGCTGGAAAGTGGATGCAGTAAAACTTGTTTTTATCGTATAAAATTATTTAAGTATAGCCGGCAACCACGCCTCTCCAAACCGAAACATAAAAATTGTTTCACGGAGGATTATGAGGGTGGCGGTAGTACTTCCCCGGTCGAATTAAACGAGTTCTACCACCTGGCAAAATATAAAAATGGCGGCAGTGGAATAGTGAAAGCATTTCAGCTTCGACAATTACTATTGCTACGCAACACCGACCTACGTAATTAGGTACCTAATTTTGGTTTGTAATAAATGTAGCAATATGTCAATCACTATAAATTTCCTTTTCGAAATTCAGGTATTCCCTGCTGTATCCCAATATCTGCATAAACCCAAGGATCTATGAAATTAAAATGAGAACTTTTTGATCAGTATCCCCTTCCCAACGAAAAAATTCTAATTTGATTGATAAATCGTCATTTATCAACTGATTTGGATTGTTTTAACATTAATGTTTAATACACATGTCAAGTTATCTAACAAACATTAATACGTTCACTCCCTACGACGCAGATACGCGTCAAACTCACCTAGCCAAAAGATCGGTACACAGAAGAATAGTGTTATCCGCCTGTCGGAACTTATCCAGGATTTTGCTTCGCTTCTGTTTCATCTTGCCATGTATCGCGAACACCTTCAAGTCCGGCAAAAACCCTGGCAACACGTCCGCCCAGTAGTCCACGCACGCGCAGGTGGGCAAGAAGAACAAACCTTTCAGTATTTTCCGGTTCCTGATAAAATTTAGGAGGAACAAGAATTTATCTTGTGGTTCGACAATAACGTAGTAATTTTCTAGGGCGATCGGAGTGCTGATTGTGGACTTTTCCTTGACGCTGATCAGTACTGGGTTCCTCAAACCAGCTCGGACCAGGTCTTGTAGTTCTTTGGTTTGGGTAGCTGAGAACAAACCCGTCCGGCGTTGGCGCGGCAAATACTGCAGGATTGTTGTCAGCGTAGCGCTGAAACCAAGATCTAGGAGTCTATCTGCTTCATCTAGGACCAGAATTTCCTGAAAGAATTCCATCATATCAAAATATTTTATTCAAAGTACATTCTTAGCCGATTTATTTTTGAACACCAACAATCTACCAGCACTTCTCAAAGTTTTTAGTTATGGGGAAGAAGTAGCAAATTTTATATTTATACAGATAAATAAAATTCTGTTCATTTCCAAATTTTATTTAATTTTTTTATAATTCAATGACCTCAAGTAACTAGAATTGATTGAGCCCTTATCGAGTTTATAGATTCGTCACAACAATCGTCATAAGTAAGTCGTCGTCGCCGTCGTCGTCGTAAGTATAGTGGGACTCACCTCCTTAAGAAAGGGCAAAGATGGTACCCTCGAGACCAGAAAATCCATATACATCCATATGCACAAACAACGTCGTAAGATATGAGATGTAGACAGTTAGTTATTAGTTACTGTTCCCTCATGTTGGATGTTAATTACTAGGATACACTTATATCCAGGCCAAAGGATACGAGTTCCGAGGTTCCGACAATGTATTTCCGGATAGCTCCGGAAATACATTGTGCGAGGTGCTTCCATAAAAAACATCCTGATGGAAAATAACGTTTATATTACCGGATACTCCGGAAATATCAATGTGATCTGATTTTTACAGGACGGAGTATTTCCGTCTACAAAACTGAGTCACGAAGTCATCGAACAAACAAATCAGGAAACCGTTTGACACACATAAATGACTAAGCAATGGTCGTGATTCGATAATTAGAGGAAGACAGCCAACGTTATTTAGTAGCATGTATGATTCAAATAAACTAAATAGTACACTTCTAATTAAGAAAACATCTGTAAAAGGAACACGCTAAACAGAACATTCCACGAACGTACAAAATTCCAATTAGTCAAGAAGTACATCTCGCATTGAATTTTGAGTCAGTTGTAATTCAGTCGCACACGATCTAGCTCTAGATCTAGCAAAAATACAGGCATATTTCCCTGCTTAGTATACGTGCAAGTATTCTTATCATCTAATCATAAATAATATTTTGATTGTTAAGCTTTACTATTAGGTGAAGTGTTTTAGTGAACAGGTTTTATTTGTGAACAATAAAACTGAATATTGAGTGATTCTTGTCTTCCTGAGACATTTATAAGGTATTTTTTTAATAATGTCCTAATAATGTGCATCACATTAACCACCCCAGTCTGATATTTACGACAAATATTTTCGTACCCGTGGTCGGAATTATACGACAGAGAACCGTTCGTTTTCGTTTTGCCGTGTTTGTTAATCAATCATTTTTTTAAAACATGTAGTTGCGATCTATACAAACACGTTATATAGAGTATAAATATAATAAGAGTTTGAACATTTAACCAAAGTTAACATATTTTAAAATAATTTGTTACTATTAAAAGTATTAAGAATAAAAATATATATATCGATTTTAAGCTAAGCGTTGCACGGCGACTAATAAACAAAAAGCGGTCAAAAAATCAACTTGTTTTACTTTAATTACAAATTCAGCTGATTCACATAAAGTGTGATGCCGTAGTATTTTGTCACGTCATTTACCGGTATTTGTGTATGTTACGCCACTACAATAGTGTTTTCGTTCGGCATTCTGATGTCGGCGGTATAGAAGCTTTCGTCCGACCCGCACTTGTGTATTGCACGGCAGATTGTGTATAATATTGATATGGCAAATGAACGTGTGAATCTCTGATGGTAAGTGGTCACTGCTGTCCATGGATATACCATAGCCTTCAATTCAAATCCAAACTGAAAATGTGTTATTAAGATTCAAACACTAGTGATGTATCCATAGCACTCAAATTTAGGTCTACCGTATGTACGGTTTCAGCTAGTTTCGGCCAAAATTCTAGTTAGCCTCAGTTTCGGTTCCGATTTGCCTGCGATTGTGTGTTCTCAGTGTTTGTGAATTGTAATTTATGTTTTTCTCTTTTGTATTCACATTAGTTACACAATGGAAATTCCAAAATGTCTGAATAATTCGTATCCCGTTTCGACCGAATCTAAAAGCGAGGTCGCAGATAAGTTTTAGTTTCGGCTACAATCCTATGTTGGTCGGACACTACTGAAGATCTTACCATTTCCTTCAGTCTCCCTGGCAAATTCAACTGTTTCCTCTCGGACAACAAGTCCTCTAGTCTCCCTGGTGTGCAGACTGCTATGTGAGCTCCCTTCTGTATTGTCTCCGTGTCACTGTCCACTGAGCGCCCTCCCACCAGCAATGCTACAGTGAAGTGTGACAGCTCTGGTTGTTTGAGAAACTCTTGTATAACCTAAAATAAATAATATATTTTAAATTTTTTAAGGGGGAGAACTCGTTAGGGTCGACTGGGGAGGTACCACCGCCACCCTCATAATCCTCCGTGGAGCAATTTATGTGTTTTGGTTTGGAGAGGTGTGGCGAGGGAGTGGCTATATTTAAATACGAGGCAAACATCTTAATCCTCAGGGTTAGCAATGCATCGGTGATCAAACTTAGATATGATTTAATTGTACCTAGGGATGAATACGTTGGGTTCCCAAATACCCAAATCCAAAACAGAAACTAAACAACAACAAACTGTCTGACTGTCCGAGGATCGAACCTGAAACCCTCTGACTATCAGACTGGTGTGTAGACCACTCCGACACGCGAATCTTTGAAAATTAAATATTTGGATTTCTCAAAATGAACTCAGTTCAATTACTTAGTCAAATCTTTGAGAAGGCCGTTCGTTGTAATCGATTGCGTTCCATCCAATTAAAAGTAACGAAATAAATCAAGCACCGCTTAAATTGTTGTAATCACTTACGTAAGGAAGTTTCCTTAAGCGAGAAAATTTGTAACGATTAAACTTCGTTCGTGAACAGAGATAGTATAGTGTGTAATCTCTTAACATTTTGGGAATTTAAGAGATTCTGCGTTCTTTCTGTACTTAAGGCCCGATCCGCACTGATGCCGGTCATACTCTGTTATCGGTTAGGTCCTGTAAAGTAATATAAAAGCTAGTATAAATGCGGTAATTTTTTCTTGTATAAAGTAACTTAGACGGTACAGAGGACGAACCAGCATAGTGAAGATTATGCCTAAGGCTAAGAGTGAGTAAGGGTGAGGAGACACGAACAAAAACTGCTTTTTATAATATAATTTTCTAGTTTTTATGTTTTTTAGTTCTAAAACTTAGCTTCTCTACTCACATATGTATGAACAAAAATATTGTGATTTTATCATTATTTTGCTTCGCATTGTCAATAGTTCCTAAGTGTTTAAAACCTTGCCACTGCTCTGTAGAGGTTGTTAAGCTTACTAGAGGTACAAGTTACAAGTTTAAACACTTACTTTAAGACATTGACCTCCTTGGTAGTCTGTATTGGTGCTTAACCCACCGGCGAATACCACTAGAGAGCATTTAACCCCAATACTGAGGGCCAAGTACTGTATTTATAACATTTAATAACGCACCCTTAACTCTTTTCAAAAATTCTGTTTCATAAAAATTTGTAAAATTTTGAATAGAAGTTATTTGACGGGGCTAAAGATTGCAGATTGTTTATTACATATAAATACACTCCGAATACAAGTAATTGTCTGATTGAACATGAAAATTAAAGAGGCGTCTATAAATGTCCTTCCAATAAGCAGTCTTTTTGATAAAGTGATGTTATGTAACGCGGCGCCTATTAATATTAATGATAACCAAATTGATACGTAGCCTATTTAATATTTTCTTTATGGCTTGAATTATAAATATTAATAAAATGTATTCCAACCTCTTAATTGTAATATAATATTGTAATAATAATAATGTGTCTTTTTTTATTGTATAAAGGTAGCACACGAGCATGCAGTCCACCTGATGGTAAGTAGCCACTGCCACCCATGAACATTAGTAATTGTCCCCAAGTACAATTAAATCATACCTAAGTTTGATCAGAGATGCGTTGCTACCCCTCAGGGTTATCTCCAAAACTAACCTGTTAGCGGTGCTAACCCCTCAGGGTTAGCAACGCTGACAACTCTTTTTAGGGTTAAATGGTGCAAATGGAACCCTTATACAGACGATCCGCTCTCCGTTTGTTTGTCTGTCTCTTGTGCTTTTCTTGATGAAGGAACTTTTTAAACAAACAGAATAATTCGCACTATCTTTATAATATTATAGATATAACTATACTAATATTATAATAAGTATAGATTTCCTTATGACTTTTGAGATCTCTAAAAATAACTCTGACGTCGTACTATGTCACATCTATTTATTGTAAGTCTATGGTGCCTAGCTGTCACACTAGCTTGAAATGTTAGATATTTTATTGAACATTAAAAATAATACGTCAAAGTAGAGATGGTAATATTTTCAACTAACTTCAAAAAGGAGATTTTAAGTCGGTTGTATTTTTAACCGGCTTCTAAGAGTACGTTCTCATTTCGGTTGTATTTTTAACCGACTTCTAAAAGTACGTTCTCATTTCGGTTGTATTTTAACCGACTTCAAAAACGGATACGTTCTCAATTCGCCTTCATTTCTTACGTATTAACCTTTAATTTAATTTAACCTTCTTTAATTAATTGTATCGTTTTGATTTTTTTAAAGAAACCTAGTGATTCTTATGTCATACAATTTTAAGTTAAAAAAAAGATGCTTTCTACACTCACAGCCCCACACTAGGATTCCCTGTGTCGTGGGTGCCATGTACACACACAAAGACGATACACAA
>DWJS01000801.1:0-10209 GCA_018248975.1 Codatractus imalena | reverse complement strand
AAATCTGTATTGGAGCTGTGTGGGTATAAAAAAGCTTACGGCTTTCTACATTCATAATCCCAGAACAGTATCCCAGTGTCATGTGTCCACACACGAACAAAAATACACAAACACCCAGACCCAGAAGTGAAAACAAAATTCGTTGTTTACATTTCGATCAGGCTGGGGATTGAATCCAGTATCCTGCGTGGCAGAGCAGAATAACCGCTGTGACACACAGTTCATTAAAAGATATATGTATCAAAATTTGCAGCTTAATTTTTTAACCACGGGTCTCCCTATAAATACCCGACGTAAAAAGCACAATACCATTTGCCAATGCGTGTTGCAGAAATGAAGTCATCTTTGATCATACTACTAATTGTTTTGTTGCACTTTGTGATCGAATGTAATGAATCTGATGTAATTGATATGATTATCCGGAGTCCATTACGTGTTGTGATGTAATGTATTGATTGTTATTGGTATAAATGACTTATTAATATTGTTGTGGTTAATAATTAATTTAATTAACAGGATTCTTTATATTTCGATACTGGTGGTAATGTAGTTTTGCATTTATTTTGTTAAATTGAAATAGCAAAGGAGCACGCCCACTTGATGGTAAAGTTATTGAGTTAGTAAGGTTCATATAGTTAGTTAAGTTAGCCTATAGTTAGTTAAGTTCGTAGACATCTGTAATCAACTCCAAATAGGAGTCCAACCTAAAGTTTGCGCTACAACCCAATTATACCCCTGGGACTAACTTGGAATGCCTCGTGTTTCTCATCTATGTCACAACCTTGAAACCAGATCACAACACTACACTCTTTCATAAGGCAGAAATGGTGCGGCGATACCTCCTCAGTGAAGTAAATCAAATAAGTGCTTCCTGATTGCAGATATCCCAAAAGATACAAACTACGTGACAAGACATGTCGCTTCTTGTCCTGATGTGGGTTTCTTCTTCCAACGAGAGACGGCCCCCAACTCCATCGACCCTCGGTGCTACCTCTGCTTCTGCCAGGACGACGGCAATGCCACTTGTTGGAAGCGAGAAAACAGGAGATGTGACTTGAAGAGTTATCAGATTGGAAAGAGGTTTGTGTATACTTTATTCATCATATTTGTACCAGACAGTGATAATTTAGTTGCTTAAAACTCGGCTTTTATACTATAGGTCCGAGATTCGAACCCAAGCACGCTCAGATTTGATGTTATGTTATAAATTAAATTTGCGAGGTATGAAGTTCTCAAATGTGTGTCTTCTTCCTTATCCGTACTTCGTCAGAATGGAGGATAGTGGCCTAAGCGTTTCTTATCAGATCAGAGTGGGACAGGTTGATGAGCATAAAAACTTAAATGTACTCAAACTTTACTTTGTTTTGTTTCAGAGATAGTAGAGTGCGCCGAAGTCCATTGAGCTTGGGTGAAATCTTTGTACGTGATGCTGCAAGGGAATGTAAGTGTTAATTGTCTATTACAGCAATTATTCTTGCGCTATCTGATGTCCTGATGATACGTGATCATGCCGTCTATGGACACCTACCATCAACTCGATATAAGACCTAACCTGCGGTCTGCCATAGATGTGTTGCCCCTAACAGATTAAGTTGCATCGGCTCATGTATGCCTCATGTATGTATCATCGTCCTTCAGGGCACATAGGGGGTGTAAAAACATAATTTAACGTATAACCCAAAAGTCAACTTCACCTGCTCGTGGTGTTCATTCTGTAAAACGAACAAGCCTTCTGACAACCGGTTAATTTGGCTAACAGATTTTAAACAAGATGGGATACGATGCGGTGCTGTGTATTCAATCATTGTGCGATGCATACCCTTGCGTGATTGATTTTAAATCATTATTCTAATTGTAGAATCAATGTTTTCTCCTCACACCGAACCAATTCATTGAACAAAATCCTAATGACTATGTTGGTACGCCTTGTCTTGTTCTTCAAACAGACAGCACATCCCTGTTATAAACTCTGCACAAATAAGTGGTGGTGTACCGTAACTACGTATTCCACCTTCGCTTAATCTGGAGAAATCGTGTAACAACAATAACTATATAACGGTTTTGGAAAAGGAAATCCTATTAACACCTAACTACGCCGGCAATGTCGCAGGATGTTACTCAACAGTTGAATTATAAATACTTTCTGTAACTATTCACGTCATTTTTGTTGTTACTATTATTGTATACCTGCTACTTATAGATATTAGGTGGCCTGTGGAAACTGTCCAATAAAAGCTTATTTGGAGAAACAACTATAAATTTTTTTTTTCATAAAGTTTAGACTATTATTTATTCAGTTATCTTTCTAACACTTCTTCTTAACGGAAAACGTGTTAAAAAGAACAGAGAAGAAAGGAAAAAACTTGTTATAAATGTTTAATAAGAATATAAGAATACTTGAATAAAACATTTTGGTTTTGTTTTCAGTTTTCAACAAGCAGTCCCCGGAACAATGCAAGCCTTACGAGTCCAGTTTCAGCGATGGATGCCCTCCAGGTTTGAGACAACTATACAAAAACAAAATTACTGTGTCTGTCTGTGTCAAACATGTGTTTCTGAGCTCATATGCTTATTTGCACGACAGTTACTTGCTTATAAACTATATAATTAAAACAATGATTACAAGATAACACGGTGCGGGAAGTAGTACTTTTGATGCTAGAAATGATTTTGGAGTTTTCAGAAATCACTGAGAATTTGACGATGTATTCGTGCAACGATAGAGTTTAAACTATATATAGATAGAATATCGAATATATGTAATTAAATTAAATTACATTGCAAATTTTATGAATTTTTGGTATATTCAAAGATTCTTTTTTTATGAAGAAAACTCATAAGTTCATCACAAGTCATTGGTTACTGAATGAATTAATTATGTAAACAAAAAAAATTTACATAACATTGTGTTATACTAACTCTAAAATAATTTAATATAGATAAAAAAGAACATTATTGCAATAATAATAATAAATTACACAAGAGTAGATGCAGGAGAATTAATTCCACTTATTACATGTTCAAAATAATTAAAGTTTCTTTTATTTGCAGTGGATTGGTGCATCGGTTGCACTGTATGCGACTGCGATGCAAATGGCCGTTGGGATTGTCATGTGTTAAGTTTTTGTCCTGACAGTAAGCCCAGTTGTTCAAATTATTAATCAAATCAACTACGTAAATCGCTTCGAGCTAAACATACATTTGATTTCAGAAAACGGAAAGAAACAGATGAAAAAACAAAAAACACCCATCAAGGACAGAATTGCCAGAAGGCGGTCGAAAACAAAAAAGTCTACGACACAATCAACTAAACATCCACCAAAAGACATGAACAAAAAACCTATTATCAAACCTAATATGCGAAGAAACCAAGTAAAACAATCGAGGAGCCAATTAAAACAATCAAATATCAATAAACACAAAATCAATCCAGTTAAAGGAACGAAATTTAAGAAATACGCAACAGTTAAAAAGACAAAACCTAAGATTCAATCAAGGAAATCCATCCCAAACAATACCAAAGTTACCAAGAACTCTCTCCTCATTAAAAAGGACATTTCGACAAGTAAACCTCTGAGTATAAAGCCGAGTAGAGTCAAAGTAAACCAAAACAACACGGTAGAGGTCGCTCAGAAAGTTGTCAAGCAGTTTATGTCAACTGTGCAGAAAATGATGAAGAATTTTGAGAGGAAAGCTAATAGTACTTCAAAGCAAGAAGATAAAGTAATACATAAACGTTCAATGCCTAAACAAGAAATTAAGAAGTCCAAAAATATTGAAAGTAAACATATGTTTAGAGCAAAACATTTATCAAAGAAGATGGTAAATAGAAAGCAAAACAACAAGAAACCAGGCAATAAAACGACATATAAGCCTCAAAACCCAAAAACAAATAATTACGGTAGAAATAAGAGACAAGTGGAGATTAATGAAAGTATATCTTACGTTAATTTTTCAAACTCGTATAGAGGTAAGTGAGAGGAATATCTTCATTTTTGTTCGTATTGTGTAGTCACTGTTGTCCCTATGCCTTGATAGCTTCGCCGGATTTGAAGGCGAGCCTCGAACAGGCCTCACGCTTGAGGGGGATGATCTAGGAGAGAGGGATTTGATCCTCGTTTTTGGATCCCTAGACCATTCAGCTTCGCTAGAGCTTACCTGAACGTCCGCCAAATGTTAAACTAAGATTGTAGCTGACCCAAGTACACTTTCTGTAAGGTACGGACCTCAACTTAGGTCAGTTGCACTAATGTGGAGCTCTGAGTAGTTATGACCTGACTAGTCATAACTACTCACAGCTTAGGGATATCGTGTAGCGGCCGAATTGTAATAAAGGAGAATAATATACTAAAATATTATTTAATATTCTATAAATTAACAATACAACATATTTTTTCAGATAACACTAATAATCAAGACGAAAACATCAAGCTCGACAATTTTATAAGCAACCGTACAAATATGTCAGAAACAAAAAACGATGAGGAAATATTTGCAGTATTTACAATACCTTTCAATATGGATAAAGAACTTTATGTACTAGACAGTAACACGTCTAAGAACAATGAAGACAGTTTTAAAAATAACGCATCGGAATTTAATGATGTTAATAACTTCACAACTCCCCATTACTATAATACAAACCCTATTAGTGTTACTAAGTTATCAACTCCATCGGTTTCTAGTAATATTAGTACCCCTTATTATACACACAGTAACTCTAGTTATAGTATAGAAGATATACCTATTATAACTACCGACCGCTTAACAACAAAATTTACGGTATATACTACTAACAGATCTGAATTAATAGAATATGAAGAAAAAAATAATAGTAAAAAAGAAAATATAATATCTAAAAGTGAGAGAAATTTCACTAATATAACTGGAAAAATGGGGTATAAGGAGAATATTCACCACACTTGTAAATTTCGGACACTTTTAGAAAAAATAATCGGTGCAGAGGGTGCTAATAATAATATAACAAAGACTCCGAAGAAACCTAAGAGATATACAATCCTTAACAAAATTAAACGTCTATTCAAGAAAATATTTCATAAAAGCATGAAAAGTAAATTTTATCAAAATGACAATTTCCATTACGATAACTATGAACCAACGCAATCTGTACACAACAAAATCGGCTATTGTAAATGGCCCCCAAAAGAAAAAAACATATTACGGCATAAAATTGATGAGTTGCGTAATGAAACTGAAACCATTTTAAAAACAATAAGAACAATTAAAGGTTTACTTCAAATTTTAGAATTAAACACTACTGAAAGTGTTCAAGTGAAATTTAATGATTCATATGAAAATATTGGTAAACTTGACGCAATAATGAGAGATAATTACAAAAATGAAGCAATCTTTAGCAAGCTATCTAATGATCAACGAACTCAAATAAAGTACATTAAAGAGAATGTACATGTTTTTATTAAATCAATGGGGAATTTTGCGACAGTTTTAGAAGAAGTAATAGAAATTGTTAAACATCACAATAAAAAATATCGCAAAGTTAACATTGCGTCGAGGAACAATGATAAGTCTAAATTAATTCATGAATTTAAACAAAACAAAGATTCAACCACGCAAAAACTAGAAAAGTTGAAGAAATTACTTTTAAACTACAACATCCTACAAAACTCATTTGTACGTCAGATTTATACTATGTTAAATAATATTGAGTCTAATGTTACTTTCAAAGACAATCGAAAACCCGATGTCCATACTATTCATAACCCAGAATATAATAAAACACATGCCATAGAAGCTAATTCTGATAACATTATTAAAAATATAAGAAGGCTAAAAGTCTTAGCAGAAAAGTTAAATGCTCCAACCCGCAAAAAGAGGGAGACGATAGGAGACGAAGATGCTATAGAATATTTGTTAATATTAATGGAATATCTGTTAAAGAGACATTCTTCAACGAAAAGTCCACCTGGTAAGTAAATCAAAAAAATACATAATTAACATTTTTAATTGTAAAACATGTCAGACTAAATATATATTATTTATGTTTCACCAGTTAACGATGGCATAGACCTACTAATAGACGCTATTAAAAGTGCACCAGATATCGAACCCATTCGGAAAAAAGTACTTGGATATTTGCCTGAAAGAGCCCTTGTGACCAGAACTACTATTCCAACTATTAAAAATTCGGTAAGAAAGGATAGTACTTCTACTTCAAAAGCCATGCGTAAGGAACAAAATAATTTTACACAAACAGAAAAAATCAAGACTAAATCAACTCAACCAACTCATGCTTATGAAGATGACGAGGACGACGATGATAACTATGAAAAAATATATCAGAAGTTTAAATCTATGAAAGACTCAAGTTCAGAACAAAAACAAGATGACATATTGGAACAAAACACACATTCCACTTCTATAAACCCATTAAATAACATTAATGAAGCAAAATCAGCCCACAAAGCTGAAAGTAGCGAAGTAATAAGTAATATAGCAATCGATAATGATTTTGATACTACTACTATTTCTAGCCCACATACTGCAAATGTCCGGTTAGAAATCACGACTGAGTATCCCATTACACTTCGGAGTAATGTGGATACGGAAAATCACAATTCAAATAAAAATCTTGTAACTGACAAAATTGATGATAATTTCTTAGTTGACACAAAAGCAAACACGGATTGGATCGAAGAGAATTTCAAGGAAATAAAACAATGGAGAGAAACAGACTCGGTATCAACAACTCTTAAAAGTGTAACTCGAACTAGGAAAACTAAAACTAAAAAAATAGACAATATGAGCGATATCACAAGAGAAATTGATACAGACAAGAAACAAATTAATAGGTCAAGTGCGGAAGTTGTTATGTCCAAGAAACAAAAGAATTTGATTAATTCTCTAGATTATGGAATAGAAAGGGAAATCGAAGATGAAGATGATTCTAAAGAAGATAAATTTTTAAGCGACACTTACTAGACTAACTTTTGCTCATACCTTAGTTTGCGTGATCAATGGACAACATAAATACCGAGGTTTCATGCTATTATTATTTGGGCTAAAGAAACCTAAATACAAGCCCTCGAGAAAAATGAAACGCAAGAAGCGAGAATTTTTTGCTTAATGGTTTCTTAAATATAATATCGAATAAAACTTGTCTCAATATAATTGCTAGTGTTTTTATTAGCAGATGAAGTTTTTGGGCTTTATATTTTAACAGAAGGTATAATAATTAAATTTTTTAACCTTCGCACTGACAAACAAATTTTGGATAATTTATCAATACTTTCACTTTTAATTCAATCCCAAAAAAACTTCATTGGCATAAAATTCTAACAATTATTTGGAAATAAGTTGTAGTTTGTGTGGATCAATAATTTTTATGAATTCACTCAGCAAAAGAATTCATGGTTATTGCAATTTTTTATTGCTCGGGGGCCTCTAATCTATATATATTATTCCAATATATTTTTAGTTGTGACATGATGCTTAACTAGATGTTTTTTTTCTATGTGCATTGTATTTATTCATTAGTAATAAGAGGAGATCGGTACAGTGTACATAAAAGATTTTGGTGGACGACAAGAGAATCTCAGAAAGAGTTTATGTTAGTAAAGGTACAATTTTTCACAAATCCCTTTTGTCTCCCGCAAAAAAGATAAGGTTATTCCAAATATGAACATGTTTATTTACAAAATGATATAGAAGTTGTATTCCATTATTATTGTCAATTCATGATGATTATCACGTTACTAAAACACGTTAATAATTGATGTAATATTCTCAAAGGCCCTATATTTATCATTCAAGAACCTTCTAAGTTAATCGCGCAGAGTAGTAACCAAATAAACTCCTAATAGATAAAATAGTGATAACCGAGTGATTTGTAACCAGGCCTCTTGATTCCTGGCTCGATAAGTTCAAAATGTATGTACGCATTAGAAATATTACGACTTGTTTTAACGATGAAGGAAATTATCGTGAGAAGATGAAAAAACCTTACATACAAGAAGTAAATTAATCTGCACTGGAACAGCGTGGTGGAATATGACCTAACCCTACTAACGCTCAGGAGGTCATCAAGAGCCATGATATTCGAAAAACGCCTTCGATAGGTTTACAAATGTCTCATTCACAGAATTTGTGTTGCTGAAGTCCTCAATCCTTAAGTGAGGAATTTCAGCTGAGTTGCTCAAATTTCTTCGATCAGCTTGGCTTACAAGCAACATTTTTATGTTCGCTATGTTTATGCCGTCGTACATCCTGTCCGGCTACCGAGGCTAATAAACCGTTACCCAAGCATGGTTTACCATTAGGTTCGGGTTTTGAGGTCCACTGGATATAATGTCATCTTTATGTCCTTTAGGTCCAATGCCCTCTGAATTCAACCGTTTCTGGCTGTCTTCTTCAGTTATTGATACATCTGGTTGGCGGCGACCTATGCATCTTTTATCTAACGTGGGCAGTAACATCGTGGTCAGTAAGATAGCTTTATTACCTGTATTTATGTATAACTTTATCCAAAGCGTATTGTAAAAGCTATTTGTCCGATTAAGATATCGCATGAATTTTGATCATCTTTCACAGTAGCAAATACATTGGATCTATTTGACTGATGTTACAGAAAGTATGTGCTCGTGTTAGGTGTCTATTTTCGGACTTCGTCTGAGGTTAAAGGTACCGTCCTGCAGTCAACCCACCGTTTGAAAGGCTGTGAGCCCTGATCTACTTAACGGGTCCAATAGCAAAAAGCATATCTGTATGCCATTATTCTAGAACTTTATTGCTTAGCACTAAAGGTATATTTTGCTGCACCTAGTGTTTCTGTTGATTAGAATGGTAGTGAGTTTTGTAACGACGTAATTATAATAGCAATTACAGGAATAGCTGTACATAGTTCCGTTTTGTATAATGATAATAAAGTTACGTGATAAATGGTAGTTTTATTTGCTTGACACTATACAAAGAAAGGCGGTAGAATCCATTTTAACACCACAGCTTCATGTATTCGACGAACCGTGTGGAGCGGCCTTACACTCAAAGTTCGACCGGGTTCGATCCCCGGCTGGCCGACACTTAAATGGTGAAATTAAATTGAAGTTCATGTAACCAGGACCATAATAACGAATCAGTCGACTTCTTTTTATGAAAACCAGATGAGTAGGCGCTACGGTGGAACATCGTCGTCATTTCTACTTTATTTCCCACTGTTAGGCAAGGAGTATGTTCTTCAAATGGGAAGGGTCTAGTCAATAGTTCATCATGCTGCCCAAGCAGCGTCTACCGCCATGTCTTTGAGAACTTTTTACTAAAATCTCAGGCATGCAGGTGTCCTCGGGATGTTTTCCTTCACCGATAAGCAAGCGATAAACAATCAATCAATTTGTAGTGTAGTTTATTCATAGTTTCGAAAAATTAGAGATGCGTGTCTAGGATTTGAATTTCGGACCTCCGTATTAGACTCGTACATACGCATGAACACAAGCTAGCAGCTTCCTAAGCCTTTATGGCTTCTACATAGTCGATAGTAATAAACAAACGTATTAAAGTTATCTTTATCAGCATTATAAAGCAAATAATGTGTTTTTGTTTTAGAAACACTTAGCCGACTAAAAAAAAATACTAAATAAAATAAGTTATTTAAGTGCATTTATGCGATTTCTAAAGGTGTTTTTATATATTTTGTATGCTTGCCTGTCCATTCATCACAATATTAAGATATTATTATATAAATTTCGCGACGTGGGCCAGTTATGCATAAAGATTTCAATGTAAAACGTGAAATTGCAACAGCCGAAATAAGTTTAAGCAGACGTGGTTTCAAGTTTATCGTTACATTGACCTGAATTTGTCGTATCTTAAGATTCATAAGTTTTTAGATTATTACGCGACAATATGGGTCATGCATCATTATGGAAGACGTCAGGAATGGCTGGAAGTTCTCCATAATATTCTCAATTATGTATAATAAATAATGAATACTTTGGGACAACACAGTCATCTGATTCCAAATTAGGCAGAGCCTGTTCTATCGTAACCAGACAACTTATAACTTTACATACACAGAAAAAACCATTTATGCTCATAACACAAATATTTGTCCTGGGTGGGAATCGAACTCATGACCACCGGTTTACCAGTGAAGATAATTAACCAATAGGCGAAGAAGCCCGTCGGTATGGAGCCTTCCGTTCTTGATCAGCGTGGTGGATAACGGCCTAAATTATT
>DWJS01000800.1:0-10210 GCA_018248975.1 Codatractus imalena | reverse complement strand
TTTTTTGTCATATGCTCCCTAATTGCCATCTAGTTCTAGAATGACCATAAAATAGGTACAATATTGACTGCCAATTCTATATCCGAAATATTTCCTCAAACTTTGTCTTTTTAGGCTATAAAAACTATAATTATACTCAAATCATCAAGCTTTTAAACGCATAAAGGATACTGAACAAAATATCAAAATAAACAAGAAGTACATAACAACGAGATAAAACGCATCTACTAAAAGGTGATCTATGAAGATTTATCATTAGCGAGTATAATAAGGCCACTTAATCGACTTGCTCAGGTATTTAGTACTGCGTCATTGGCTTCAGAGTGCGTTGATTAGGAGCGATGTCCCGCGGAGTCCGATCCTGTGCACTGCAGGGGCGATAATTAAAATGATGTCCTTAAGTGTAGTGTGTCTCCAATAATTAAAGTCTCAGGACACGGCCTACTAAGTTCAATTTCAATTTATGGTATTTTTGATATTATCGAAACTACTTTAAATATATATATTATTGAAGCAACATTTATACATATAATTCTACTATATGTGTATGTCACTAAACTCTGAAATGGCCGGACATTTTGATACTTTTTGTGTGTGTTTGAGTGGTTTAGACCTTGGGAGGTTTGTAGTAGTTTGAGCCTTGAAAGGTTCAGATATAGTTCACAATGTTAGATTTATAACTAAAATAACATAAGATTGTATTTTACAAAACCTAATATACTCTTAAACATTATCTTAATATTCTGTGCTCTGTATTAACATTGTATAATCTGTGTTGCAATTAGCAAATGAATAAGATCTTAAAACAAATTTCTTAAACTGTGTGACAATAAATTTATTACGAACGGCAACGGTCAAATTGAACTCATTTACATATAAAGTAATTAATAATCAATTTACGCAGCGTTTCGTGTATAATTATCATACTACCAATTTAAATTTTATCTAATTTTAATATAATTATATTCATAATTTTAATAATGTCACCCTACGTATCATTTTGAACACAATGACACAAGTCTTTCCTGAATTCCACAAATTGATTTAAAATTTGTTTATCCGTAACGAATCTGTTTGTATTGATATTGAAAGTAGTTCCAATAAACTTAGGAATGGTGCATGTATGTGTGTGTAGTTGGCCAAATAGATTTTAAAAGCTTTTTTCATGTAAGCATAAAAATACTATTTTGAATCTAAAGTCGATTCTACAAGTGCTCATAGTAAGTTTTTACCTACCGTCGGATATTGAAACAAAATATTAAGTAACTCTTCATGTGGGTACCCGCACATCGCCCCAATGACAACTTAGATGGCTTAAATTCTTATACCTAAGTAACTGTTATATATTGATATGTGTCAAGACGAAGTGTACTAGGTGAGATATTTATAATCTGAGCCCTAAGTGCAATCAATGAATGAATCGGTGCACTCAAAGGGCACCAGCCGAGCACAAGCCAGTAGAACGGAAGGAACAGGTCGTGACATTAAGCTAAATAGAGCAGCATCTGTTAGATAAACACCAAGACAGCCGCAACGCTATCGCGAGATGATAAGGTCGGTTATGTCGTAAAGTAACGAAGTAATTCTGCATCGGTCCCTTTAATTGTAGTTTACGTATCAATGAAGTTACGATGCCGCAACAATGTCGTTTTTTATATAGCGAAAGCGTAAACAGCGTGGTAATTTCCATTGTACATTAGTTTGAATTAAAACAAGCAAATCCGCGGCTTGTGTAGTAAGCGATACATCGCTTTGTACACAAAGGAAATGCATTCGGGAGTTCGATCGGTGACCGTTGAATATGTATTTCGGAAGCCTTATTGGCAGTCATTATGTAATGAAATCAGCCTGATGCCTGATATTTAGTACCGTTTTAAAGGCGGTAGAACCTTCCGTGGTGAACTGGGGAGACACCACCGCCACACCTATTTACACGCCACACTTTTTTACGTAACAGATGTGGTAGTGGACTGAACGCACGTTTGATACTTCTATTTCATAAAAAATGTTGCGTGTTGTGTATGGTGATATGTTACTAATATGAAATAAGACGAGAATACTATATAATAGTAAAACTCTGCGTATTTTACCTTCTTAGAACTGTCCGGGTAAAGATGGATCCGTCAGGACCCGATATCCTCTTGCTACTTTTTTAACTTCACAATCGAAGTCAGAGAGACGTAAGGTCGACCATAGATGCATCTTCATTAAAACTGTCATTTATTTTCGCGCCAAACATTTAATTTAGATATATGGCAACATAAGATATCGTCATATAAACATATGTTAGCAGTTATATATCCAAAGGTCTAAGGTCCATTATGTGTAAACAAGACTATAATTAATATCTTCACGCAATTCTGTAATTATAGATCATGGCGATAACGTTGTCTCTATGCGTATATTATTGACATTATTATTATATTTAATCAATTAATTACAGATATTAGAACATATTTTCCTTTGAACCTTTTACTTCTATGTTGGGGAGTGAAATGATGAATCGAGTATCTAAACTCGGTTTTTTACGTCTGTGTATGTAACAAAAAATAGTATTGTTTTTTAACAGAAGCTTGATCAAATGTTTCCAGCTATGATTAAATAAATCGGTACAGTCGTTTTAAGATCGTCAATTTTATTTTTTCATTAGTCGACATTTTTTATTTTTTTATCCTATTACTGTTTAAAAATATCATAAATAGCCTAAGTACTCATAATATAACATATTGAGGCTGTTAACTATTGAATAATAGGTGATTGTGTATAAAATAAAAATGAATGAGTAGGTGCCTAGCTGTATGGTACATAAGTTTCTGCAAATTCGCAACTCCATTTTATATTTGGTGTATTTTTACTGAAGGTTAATGGAAATGTGAAATTAGCATACAATTTTGTCCATACAGCATCAGATGAACTGATCATCGATAAATTTGTTGCAAGATCGATAACGTATATCGATTTTATCTTTAAAAAGTAATGGACGGTAGCGGACAATCATTAATCAATCGTTAATTAACGCACACGTAAAACACATTCTCACTCCCTCTCAATTAACGAGAAGATCTATAAAGATAATATGCAAATTTTCGAGGCCACGGCCATCTTTTATGTATATCTGCGATCCCTCTCTCACCCTAAGTTATTATTATAAACCCGTCTTTTTTACAACAAATTAATACACTTGACAGTACCCCGTAAGCTGCAACCAAATTTAGCTTCTTAACCTTATTTTGACGTATCCTCCATCTCTCTCACGCTTGTTACAAAATTATATTGACTGTCTTCTTTTCAATAACTCAAGATGCACAGAATAAATAAAGTATGTTATGTGTTATTTATTCGTCGGGAACATAGTGTTGTTATTTTTGGCGGGAATTAATCGAATAGTTTTTTTTTGTTGAAATATGAAAGGGCAGCGCGTTGTTAACTGCCAGGTAGTATGTAATTGTTTCATTATTTAACACTTCGGAGCTTGTTAATGAAAATGCGCTCTGTTGCCTTGGGTGCTTTTAACAAGATTGTTTTTTAAAGTTATAGCTATAAAAATAATGGAGGATATTTATTATCGTATGATTGTAATCGGTCAACTTACTAACAACAAATGCAATATTGTTGGTACATGGAACAATTTGGTGATTCAAATTTAGAAAACGAATAACAATTTACGTAATCATAATTATTTATTTAATGTTGTGAATGGGCCAAGTGCGGGTTTCAATGGGCGATAGCGTATCGCTGTATTCAATGAGCGCCAATAATAATTACCGCCGGCTATCAGCCGCTAATCATTGCGATCGCACTGTGCTTCATTGTCCAATTAAATTTGTTGGACGATGAAATGCATTGTGTAACCAGTCATGGACATCTTTAAATGCTTGATTCGTTAAATCATAGATAATTTCGAACAAAAACCAAACTAGAGTCCATACTTCCAGGAACTACTTAGTTAATTTAAATTAAAACTGACAATTCTCTACATTTCATCTGACATATCAGTACTTTGTTTTTTATTTTCTTAGTACATGAAATTCTGTCAGACAATGACACAACATTGTCATGGGAGCAGTGTGTGACAGGCGTTACAGCTGCGTTATCGTAATTCGAGTGTTCGTTGCATAGGTTATCGGCTTCCACCGCACGCATCCATTCTGAATGATGCATCCGTTTGAGATCTGTACAAATAGGTATACATAGGATTACAATTCCATGCATGTGTTACAATTTGGAAATTTTATCATTCTGTATCCCCAGCAGTAAGGCAATAATAATAGATGAACGTGGGGCTTATCACATGCGTTAACTATATATACATCCCAGTACACCCAATTCAGTATAGAGCATGTACGCACTATTCACTGGACGAATATTTGCTATTTTATAATCTGTGGCTATGTTGCCTCAGCTTGCACAATATACTGGGTCTGTCAAAATAAACACAAATGGAATATGTTAGAGCTATTGAGCCTCCGGGGAGTAGACCCAATTTGATTTCATTATTTAGAAGTAAATGTAATTCTCAGTTTTAAATTCAGTATCGAATAAGCATTTTCAATATAACTATACATATGAATACTAGTAATTATATGCTGACCACGAGCTAGTGTAAATCAAATATTTTTTCAAATGACTAGGAAACAATAGATAGGTATTTAGGTTAGGATAGTAATCTAATATTATTTTTTTTTTTTTTCCATAACCTGTGAGCAAAGACATACAAACCAATTGGAATACAATCTTTATTAAACCTTATTATATATATCTAAATATATACAAAGCTTTTACCATAGATAAATAGGTTACCATATTCTCTATGGTAAAAGCTTTCGTAAATTTGAGGGGACATCATTAGTCATCTTATTATCTCCTAGTACCTTATATTTATGTTGGTTACTGATCAAAAGTATGTGTGTGTCAGAAGTATTGAATCAAAAGATCAACTTATGCACATACGCAAAATATTTGGTAATAATATTTTAAACATTCGTAGTGAGGAAGAAAGTGAGGATGAAGGTGAAATTAATTTCGTAGGACGATTACAACAGCATCCTGCCCACATGCCGACCTTATAGCATCAGTCTTGTAGCAACTAATTTAAAGTTCATCGCAAATACATTCATACCACTAATTCGTTAGCAACCTCATGTAAAAGCCTCATCACACCGTTCAAACTAGAACTAAGTAGCGCTACACACTGCTATAACCCAGAACTTAGTGTGACTGTGCACGAACAGTTCTGCCATTTGCAACAGCTCAAACCGGCTAGGACTGTAACTTACAAACAAGTATATGATTGCGACTGAAACGACTTATTTAAACTGAAACATTCCCCGGGGATCGCCATAAAGTCGATTTGGCCGCCATTATTTTTCACTATAGCGGGATATCGCACTATCGCCGGCTGGCTGTATAAATCGTGGCCGTCCATGGGCCGCCTCGGGCGCTTTTTGATCTGGCGCGCTCGCTTAAGTTATGTGTCCCTGGTGGCAGCAGGTCTCTGAATGCCTGATACATGATTCGTACAACTGCTTCACTAACTCAGATTTAATATTGTTATGTTTTATACAGTAACGGTTTCTGAATTGAGATAAGTCGCTGGTTCTGGAATCCAAAAATGATAGGTTCCTTTTGTCTGGTTGTAAAATTTGTGTGCAGATGAATAGACGCTCTCTACACTCATAGCCTCGCACTAGGATTCCCTGTGTGTGCTTACACACATAGACGATACACAAAAACCCAGAACGGAAATCTAAATTCATCACTTAGATTTCTATCTGGCTGGGATCGAACCCGGAGCCCTTTGCGTGTCAGACCGGTGTGGTCAGACCGCTGTAATCATTTTATATATAATTATTATTTTGTTACACGCCCTTCCTACAACCTTTTTTATGTGTCACTGGGGGCCACGAGTCTCTCCCCCCAACTGGAGAAGGTCTCGAGCAAACTCACCACACTGCTCCAATGCGGATTGGTGGTCAGCTGACTATAACTGAGTTAGCGGAAGAAAGGAGAAAATTTGCTCGAGAGAATTTACTACCTTATCTACCTACACGATATATATTTTTCGCGATGATGCTAGATCAAGATTTAGTATGAGAATTGATTAATACAGGTATATTTTTATATATAATATCTGTTTATTATTATATAAAATATATTATATATAAATTTCCAAATTACATTCGTTGTATAGTTGTATCATATAGTAACTAAGTTTCTATCCGTACTTGTGCAAACTAACATTTGGATTTTAAATAAATCTTGAAATTTTACTCAGCTTCTAGGTACTTATGCACACAAAGAACTGTAGAGAACTCTAATCTAGTCTACAGCAATGAGCAAAAACATAATCAGTATGTTTATTAAGGAAATATCTATTAATAAAAATTATACTCACAGCGCGTTCTTTCTGTTCCTTCATGACGAAGTATGGCTTCCCGAACAACATCACAGGAATACACAGCAACGCCACAATCACGAACAACTGCACACATACACACCATGATATTAATTAAATAAAATGATCTTAAATTGAATTAATAAAATAAGCTTAATAGTACATTAAAAACCATGCTCAAGTTTGTTTATTTTTAACACCCGTTCTGTGCACAATTCTGTGCACTGCAAATTATATTACATAGATTTTGTAGTATTAAAATAATAAATTTTATACTGATATATGACTGATATATATATGATAATAATGTTCTACTACTTTTATTAAACAAAAAATGGTTCTGTACATACATCATACTATTATACATATATGTACCTTCAATATATTAATGGTGAGTTGGACTGAATTTGAGGTTGACGGGCAAGGATAAGGAAGACGATATAGGTGAGTGAGGATATTGGTGTGGGGAGGATAATGGTGTCGCGGAGTAATGATTTTGGGGGCACGGGGGGATGTTACGAAGAATGATGGAACGAGGTGGGGAGGCAGTGAAGGTTAAGTAAAAGATGATATTATAAAAGCAGATGAGGAGACCGATTGTATACCTTCTGTATCTGCATCTGTCCGGCGAACATGACGTCGTCACACGCCGTCCGGGTGTTGGCATCGGTCTTGAACAGCATCATGTTGATGAACGTTATCAGGATGGACGGCGCGCAATACGCACTCGTCTTCACGATCGCTGTACAAACGTAACACAACGTCGTCAACGAGCATTATTGCCAGATGGTAGAACTCATTTAGTTCGACCTGGGAGGTATCAGCGCCACACTCATAATCCTCCGTGAAGCTATTTTGGTGTTTCGGTTTGGAGAGGCGTGGTTTTACTTAAATACGAAGCGCACATCTTAGTCTTCAGGGGTAACAACGCATCTGTGATCAAACTTAGGAATGATTTAATTATACTTAGGGATGATTACAAATGTCCATGGGCGCCATTGACCGCTTACCATCGGATGGACTGCATGCTCGTTTGCTAACTTTATACGATAAAAATAAAAACCTATCGTCCCATCATAGGCCATGATCTACTACGCTGGCCGAACACATACACTTCGTACCTTACAGCAGACCCAGGGGAAGACTAAGAGACTCGGTATCATCTAACATCTATTCGTGTCAAGTCTTAATTAAACTAATAGTCACAATATCGTACCTTCGAAGGATAATAATGGAAGCTTGACTAGCCGATACGGTCTGTTTTAGTAAAATTAAAACTTTACAATGTCAACACTTGGTTGGGTTAAGCTCGCCCGTACTATACTAGAATAGTGCCTTTTGTAGCTATGCCAATAAATATCATTGGTTGACGTGACGGCAAAAATGTTTAAACTAATATTATCGCGGAATTTATACATTTTGTTATGTAACGGGATAAGTTTTATTTATTATCATAATTTCTACAAAGTTACACAGTGGGTTCGATCGTAGTCACAGCGAAACTGTGGTTGCGGGGAGAAACCGTTGACAAGCAACTTTAAATAAACGTATGATCACTTGTTACATCAATTTAAAAAGACGCTTTGTACACTCATAACCCCACAAAGGATTCCCTGTGCCGTGGTTGCCATTTATACACACAAAGACGATGCACAAATACCCAGACCCAGAACAGAAATCTAAATTCGTCACTTAGATTTCTTTCTTTTTTTCTGGGTCTCTTACCGCCCCCCTTTAGGCCTGCAACGCCCACAAGGGGGCGTTATCGCCTACTTTGAGAATGGCTGGTTAAGAGTATGAACTCACCCTCGTCCTTGCTGTCGAAGTAGGGCGGCGTGGAGCCATAGGTGGTCCACTTGATGAACATCAGCAGTACCATGTAGAAGAACAGCAGCGTAAGGAACATGATTTGCGGGATGAACTCCACGTAGATGCTGATGCGCCTCTTGAAGTACCTGGACACATGCAACAAGCAATTCATTACAATCTGTACTTGTCAGTCATCATACAGTTTCGGCAGAACTCGTTTAGTTCTACCTGGGAGGTATCACCGCCCTCATAATTTCAATTTTATTTATGTGTAGATGAGTACAATACGACAAAATTATATATACCTGTATATAATCTCTTGCTGCTATACTATACTACTACTTCTTTAATAGCTATTAGCTATTTTTAAAGATATAGAATTTGTTGAAGACACAAATACAAACATACATTTTTTTACATAGATTACACACGATTTCAAGTTCCGCGTATCTTTTCATTATGAACTACATTCAATAATTTCATTTAATGATTACAGGCAAAAAAAAAGTTACATTTTCATTAATATCGTAAAAGTAAGTAGTATATTGATATTGAGAATATAATTTTTATTATTATGATTTTCAATACTATAATTTCAATACTACATTAAATATGAATTATGTATGTGATATTTTGTGTACTTACAAGTGATTCCACAGTGACATACAGACACCGAACAACATGTGGAACACACCAATGATGATCGAGATCTTCATCTTGTACGCATTCATGAAGATAATTTTGTTTGCTTCAGCGAGCTGGAATAATGTATCAGTAGGATTTTATGTGTAGTCAGTACCACGTGAAACACATTAAAACAACCGACTTCAATCGCAACTAGGGTTGTCACCCGTACTTTAAGTAATGAAGGTAAATAAAGTAATGTACGTTAGTACAGGTCATTGTACTCATAAAGTATAGGAGAACAATAAATACACGAAATTACTTAATTTCGCATGATTTAATTTCGAAGAATTCGATTTCGAAAATTTTTTTCTTGTGATGAATAGCCAAATAAGTACCTAAATTAAAAAAAATTAAGTCTTGTCGGTTGTGGTGTACAATTTTTTAAACATACAAGATGCCAGTTACCTGCCAGACAGGGTCTATGCCGAACGGATACGGGGTCTGTATGTAGTCCCAAGAGTCGGGGTTGAGTTGCAAAAGCCGGTTATCCATGAGCGTCGACTGGTTGTAGTTGTTCCGCCACGACGAACCGAATATGTTCAGGCTCTTGGAGAATATGTCGTTGTATATCAACCCCGTGTACATCGAGAACAGCCCCATCAGCAGGATGATGTAGCGACCGCCGAAGAATATGTTCCAAATCTGTTCGTAACAAAAAATCATTATCGAGTCGATCAATGGATTGTTGACATTTATTTGATAACTTTCTGTGCAGGGTACCCTGCCAAGGCCAAAAGGCTGACACTGAGTTGTATCTTATGGTCTTTTATAGGCAGACACTTGACATTTTCAGTCTACTATTAAGGCCGCTATAAACACAATAATAAACAAATACATAATAAAATTAAAATAAAAAGTGATACAAGATTTGATTAATAATAAAAGTTACATGGCCCCAATCACCATCTATTACACCATTGCGACTACGTGCGAGTATCCACATGAAGTATATCATAATATTTTATTGCGGTTTCCGGCGGTATTTGTATATGTTTCGCCTATAAGTGTTTTGTTTTTCGGCGTTTTTTGCTCAATCTTAATGAAGGTAGTATGGAACACTTCGTTTTCGAGCGAATTGCAATTATAGTTTATTGTAGGCAATTTTAGGCAATTGTAGGCGGTTTTTGTAGTTTATTGTAGGCAATGGAACCTTCAACAACTCAGTGTACTTGACTTATTAAATGCAACATGGTTGGTCAATGGGCGTGGCTAAGGTAGATCTACTATCTTCGTTAGTATCACTACATTTATATATTAATATTTCATTATATACTATTATAATAGAATTGTAACTGCTCTAACAGTAATACTAGATTGCTG
>DWJS01000799.1:0-10212 GCA_018248975.1 Codatractus imalena | reverse complement strand
TCCGGGTTCCTTGACCGTCCGCCTTCGCTAGTGGGAGGGAAGGTTACGGACCCAGCGAAGTGCCGGAGTCCTGGCCTGCCTCTTATAAAGTTGGGATTGCGGCTGACCCAAGGGCACCTCCTGTGTCGGTACTCGATGCATAGATCCTAATGGCCAAACTAAACGAGGCCGTAGTGCACCACACTAACTAAGTGCTGATTGGTAGATTTCACACACCTTTGGAATTTTTTGCATATTTAGTAGGCATGTAGGTTTTTTCGCAATAGTTTTCGCTACCGTTGTGCAATATTAGTTGTGTTATACGTCCAGAAAATCAAAACATCAAACTTAAAATGTTTTATTCAACGTAAATTCTTTACAGAATAATTTCAAGTCAATAGTCTAGCACCAATTCGCAAGATGTTTCGTTAAGTAAAAAATGTAGCGAGAAAATCTCCATAACACATTATTTTTTTCTATAAAATAATCAATATCTTCTCTATCTCTATCTCTATCTAATGTTGCAATTGGAGCTGGAGCTGAGTGAATTTCATGTGACATTTATTATTATGCGCGCGTTCTTTCAAACGCTAACTTAAAACCGGTATTGTGTTCACTGTGAAATTGTGAAATTGAGGTTAAAGTTATTCGTTTCCTAACAGTTCAATTGGAAACCATCAAATCAATTACGTGTATTGTGCAAATTTTTATTCAACTTAAACAGCAGGAATTTGTCCTTAAGGTCTGTCCATATTCCAAAATACCGAGAGGACGACGTGCGAACATCGGCCGCCGCACAAGACATGCAAGCTAGCAACAAGTGTATTCACAGAACTTAAGCGAAGAAAGACAAAATATAATAAGAGAAAATGCCCGATTGACACAACGCGTGAGCACACGAAGATCATTCGCATCATACAATCGCTTGGCATTCCAATATGATCCTACTGCGAACTACAGCGGTGATGACAATTTAGATATTGGACCAATGACGACTGTATGCCGATATTGCAATGCGTTAAAGTTCAAAAGAGAAACGGCTGGATTGTGCTGCGCAAGTGGAAAAGTCAAACTGGATCCATTACTTACACCACCACAGCCACTGAAACCATTGTTCGATGGAACTGATCCCGATTCCAACCATTTTCTTCAACGCATCCTTGAATACAATAACTGCTTTCGCATGACTTCTTTTGAAGCTAATATCATTCGAGAAGGCGGCTTCATGCCGACTTGCAAGGTAAAAGATACAATACACACAACCAATCACTCCACACCAATCAATCACACCAACACAATCAATTGCAACACATAACAACTACATATCACCACACCCTACACCACCAGGATCAGAAGTCACACCGTATTCTTCAAAAATAAATTAATTAATTATTCTATCTTAATTGTTTGCCATCACAGATACAAGGACAAATATATCATTTGCATGGTTCAATGGTGCCAACACTAGATGAACCGCATCAATTTCTGCAAATATATTTCATTTCGTCGATGGTGGATCAGCTGAATGTGCGGTGCAATAAACAGGGAACCCAACAGTTAAAGAGATGAATTATTGAACAGTTGCAAGCATTTTTTCACGCTAATAACGCTGTGGTTAATATGTTCAAAACAGCATTGGAACGAATGCCATCGGATACGCACAAATTTGTCATAAGAGCGGATCGTACCCCAACAGGTGAACATGTGCGAAGATTCAATGCACCCATCGTTGATGATGTTGCTGCAATTATTGTTGGCGATCCAACTACATCACGAGACATTGTCGTTCAGCGAAGAAGCAATATCATGCATCGTGTAAACGAGACACATCGTTTGTACGATGCGTTACAATATCCAATCATTTATTGGCAAGGGCAAGACGGATACGACATCACGTTGAAGATAGTCGATCCAATTACAGGTAAAATATTCACACACTAATTATTGCTATTATTGGTTTTCATTAACAATCCATTTAATTTTGCATTTTCAGGCGTATCAACAAACAAAAATCTAAGCGCAATGAAATACTATGCGTATCGTATGATGATTCGTACACATGAGGAGAATGTCATTCTGAATTGCCGTCGGCTATTCCAGCAATTCGCTGTCGACATGTATGTCAAAGTCGAGACCGAACGTTTAGCGTTCATCCGATTCAATCAGGCAAAGCTACGATCTGAGGACTATATACACTTGCGTGATGCTATTCATTCAGATGGTAATGTTCAGTATATTGGACGCCTGACGATTCTCCCATCATCTTATATCGGAAACCCTCGCCACATGCACGAATACGCTCAAGACGCTATGACATACGTGCGAAATTATGGAACTCCGGATTTATTTATTACGCTCACATGCAATCCGAAGTGGACGGAAATTGAACGTGAGTTGGACCCGGGCCAAAAACCGCTAGATCGCCATGACATAATCGCCAGAGTATTTCAGCAAAAACTCAAGGTTATGATGGATGTGCTTACTAAGTATTGAGTTTTTGGTAACACACGTTGTTATATGTACTCGGTGGAATGGCAGAAGCGTGGACTACCGCATGCTCATATCCTAATTTGGTTGCTAAACAAATTACATTCAAATGACGTGGATGACATCATATCAGCTGAAATTCCTGATCCAGTCATTGATTCCCATCTACACAACATTGTGACGACACAGATGGTGCATGGACCGTGCGGTGCATTAAATCCATTATCGCCTAGCATGGCTGATGGAAAGTGCACAAAACGATATCCGCGACCGTTAGTTGCTGAAACAGTCACAGGGTACGATGGATATCCAGTTTATCGTCGACGTTCAAAAGAAAATAATGGTCGAACTATCAAAGTTAAAGTTCAAAATCATTGCGATCGGAAATGAATTCATTGTACCATATTGCCCGCTGCTATCACGAATTTTCGAAACACATGCGAACGTTGAGTCAGTCAGTCAAAAATTTGTGCAAGTACGTCACAAAAGCAGCGACATGGCTGTGTTTGGTATTGCGTCGGAAAATGCGAATGACGAAATCAGTAACTTCCAAATGGGCAGATACGTCAGTACTAATGAAGCACTAGCAGTGCATTTGGAAAATGGACAAAGAGTTTACTTCACTGAGGCTAATGTGGCACAACGAGCTAAGAGACCACCATCGACAACATTGACTAGCTTCTTTGCAATGTGTGAAGCAGATCCATTCGCAGCGACGCTCATGTACGTTGAAATACCCAAGTACTATACTTGGAATCAATCAACAAAGAAATTCCAACGTCGCAAACAAATGGTAAATGTACGTGGACCAAAATCATTTGCGCATTTGAAAACTGTGAATGGCCACCTATGCCAAACATATCGAGAAGCATGCCAACTATTGGGTTTGCTGGAGAACGATTCTCATTGGGATTTAACACTTGCGGATTCAGTTGTTTCATCAAATGCGTTCCAAATACGAACGCTGTTCGCAATTATCATCACCACATGTTTCCCTTCATAACCAATTCAGTTATGGAACAAATACAAAGACGACATATGTGAAGATATCTTGCATCGCTTGCGCATTCGAACGAATAATCCCGAGTGCAAATAACCGATGAAATCTACAATGAAGGATTGATTCTGATTGAGGATCAATGCTTGACTATTGCAAACAAGCTACTGATTGAAGTAGGAATGATTGCGCCAAATCGATCGATGCACGATGCATTCAACCAAGAATTAAATCGAGAGCTGCAATACAATGTTGATACATTGCAGGAATTCGTTCGAAATAATGTGCCGTTGCTGAATGAACAGCAAAAACAAGTATACGAAACATTAATGCAAGCGGTGGACAATAATACTGGTGGTCTATTCTTCCTGGACGCACCTGGAGGAACAGGGAAAACTTTTGTCATTTCATTGATTTTGGCCACTATTCGGTCAAGATGTGACATAGCTTTGGCGTTAGCATCATCTGGAATTGCGGCGACTCTTCTAGATGGCGGTCGTACTGCACATTCTGCGCTTAAGTTGCCACTCAATTTAAACACAATTGATACTCCAACATGCAATATTTCCCGATCCAGTGCTATGGGAAAATTGTTGATGCAATGCAAGCTCATTGTTTGGGATGAGTGCACAATGGCACATAAGAAATCACTTGAAGCACTTAACTTCACACTGAAGGATCTTCGGCGAAATAACAACATCTTTGGCGGCTTGATGATATTGTTGGCAGGCGATTTCAGGCAGACGTTGCCAGTAATTCCCCGTGGAACGCCTGCAGATGAATTGAATGATGTCTGAAGGCATCACCTTTGTGGTATAACGTAAAAACATTATCGCTAACCACTAATATGAGAGTTCAACTTCAAAATGATCAAAGTGCTGCACAATTTTCCAAACAATTGTTAGCTATTGGAATTGGAAAAGTCCCAATTGATGCGACAGCTGGATTAATTACTCTTACCAACGACTTTTGCCGATTTGTAGACTCTCAATTAGCTCTCATTGAAAATGTTTTCCCAAACATTAGTGAGAATTATCAGAATTATGCTTGGTTAAGTCAACGAGCAATTCTCGCCGCAAAGAATAACGATGTACACGCACTGAATTTCACCATTCAATCAAAAATCGATGGCGATTTGGTGACATACAGATCCGTTGATTCCATAACAAATCCCGATGATGTAGTGAATTATCCACCGGAGTTTTTGAACTCTCTGGAGTTACCAGGATTTCCACCACATAACTTGCAACTCAAAGTTGGTTCAGTTATTATGATATTGCGTAGTTTGAATCCACCGCGACTTTGCAACGGTACTCGACTTGCGATGAAAAGACTTATGCCGAATTTGATTGAGGCCACCATTATTAACGGAAAGTACGCAGGTGAAAATGTATGTATTCCTCGAATACCAATGATTCCAACTGATCTTCCGTTTGAGTTTAAACGATTGCAATTTCCAGTTCGCCTTGCGTTCGCAATGACAATTAATAAGTCGCAAGGCCAATGGTTTAGTGTTTGCGGGATAAATTTAGAAAATCAATGTTTTTCACATGGGCAGCTATATGTTGCGTGTTCACGAGTTGGGAAACCATCCGCTTTGTTTGTGTTAACGTCAGACCAAAAAACAAAAAATGTGGTTTACCAAAGAGCACTTCAATGAAACGGATAATTTGCGGACACGTATAACGCTTCGATTCAGTATTTACTTTGGATTCACTTTCATTTTTTGCTAAGAGAAGTTCAACTAAATTACACTTCATTTTTGTAATCGAAATGAATTAATTACCGTTGTGAAATGAAATAAAATTTTTCCTTTTCAAATATAAAACAAAAAAAAAATTTTTCTTCATCTTTTAATCCCCAAACGAAATGTTACAAAAAACGAAGCCATCTGGTGGCGAAACGGAGTTCCCCGGGTTTGCTAGTTAGTGTATAATAAAATATATCAAGCTTGAAATATAGTGAATTGAACCAAACATTTGTAGTGTACCTTCAATTGAAGTGCGTCTGGGCATTTATTAGTGTGCTCCGTTCCTCACCGTGACGTCTCGCGGCGCAGTATAAAAACTGTTACAGGGCCATATTTAGTGTGCCTTTTTAAAAAATACAATTGTGTGACTAATGTTTTGGCAATTATGGAGAAGTGTGCAATTTGTTTAAATGAAATAGCATCAAATGAGCTAATAAAATGCAAAAAATGTGCACAGTATTATCATCATCGATGTATAAAAATTGATAAGAAAACATTTGCAAGTTTTACGGAAAACAAAAAAGCCAACTTCGTTTGCTGTAAATGTCCAAAAGATCTAACCAATCCAACTCGGCCTACTCCCTCTGCTGGTGAGGGGTTTATCAACCAATCAACGCCATCGTGGGTCTCACAGCGCACGTTTTATAAGGCAGCAAGTAACTCTCCAATAAATGATCAAATTGAATCATCGCATTTTAACCTTACTAAAGCTGATGTGCGAGAAGTTATTCAAGAAGAGTTAAAATATTTTCTAACTAAGGAAATTAAAACAATTATTCAACAGTGTCTTAAAACGGATATTGAGCCAGTTAAAGCAGCACTTACAGCAGCCAGAGTTGAGATAAATCATTTAAGTACTACCCTAGAAGATCTTAAATCCCAACATATAGCGTTTAAAAACGAGGCATCCAAGAGGCTACTTGAATTAGAAAATACAGTTAAAAACGAGATACCGAAGGTGATTTCAAAGAACAGTGACATTATTAATAGAATTGAACTTTTTGACCAAAATTCACGGTCATCTAATTTAGAGATCCAGTGTATACCTGAACATCGAGCCGAAAATCTAGTGACTACAGTCAAGCAGCTAGCAAGAGTTGTGTCATTTGACCTAAAGGAAGAAGACATACAATTGTGCACCAGAGTTGCCAAATTGAATCAAAAAAGTTCACGACCACGATCTATTGTAATTAAACTAAAAAATCAATTGGCACGGGATTCATTTCTAGCAGCTGTAATAAAATTCAATAAATCACATAAAGAAGACAAATTAAATAGCAGTCACCTAGGTATTGGCGGCAACAAAAATCCAATATATATCTCAGAACACCTTTCACCTTATTACAAGGAATTACATAGAGCTGTCAGAATTAAAGCCAAGGAACTTTCTTATAAATTCGTTTGGATAAGAGCTGGGCGCATATTTGTCAGAAAATCGGAATCTTCACCGCCAATATATATAAAAGATTTGGGCACTCTATCTAAACTATAATATACATCTTTGTTAAGAGTTCAACACTAATGTTTTATATAAATTTGTACTACCAGAATGTGAGAGGGTTAAACACTAAGCTTTCCGAATTTTATTTGAATGTTTTGTTAAATAATTACGATATAATAATAATTACTGAGACTTGGTTGCAAGATAATGTGAAGGACAGAGAGTTATTTGATAATAATTATATAGTTTACAGGCGTGATCGTGATCTAAACAGGTCACTATCGAAAAAAACTGGAGGTGGGGTAATGATCGCAATAAACAAGAAATTGAGTTCTTATAGAGTAGACGAATATGAGAGTGACCTTGAGGATCTTTGGGTAGTAATCAAAGTTAAAAACGGTAAAAAGTTTATAGATCTCTGTATTTGTGTAGTCTATATCCCTCCTCAAGTCAAAACTCTGGTCATAGAACAGTTTTTAGACAGGGCTAGCAATTATTTAAATAATTACAGTGAATCATTAGTAGTTGGGGATTTCAACATCCCCAATTTAAAATGGTCTAGTAGCAGTCTTAACATATTTGGACTGTTAGATTATTCTTCTTGCCCTTTATATAATTTAGTGAGTGAATTTATGGCTGGCAATGATCTTAAGCAGTACAATTGTGTCTCAAACTCAAACTCGAGAATTTTAGATCTGGTTTTTTCGACGATAGACTCGATTAGGTTAGTTGCTAGTTTGGATCCTCTTTGTGTGGTAGATCCCCACCATCCGCCTTTGGAATTTACACTGACTTTACATACCGATAATACACTTAAATCTAAGATAATTCCTAAATATAACTATTTTAAAGCTGACTATACGAAGATTACAGAATCCTTAAATAGAATCGATTGGTTGAGCTTATTAAATAGTTGTAAAGATGTTGATAACATGGTGTCAGTTTTCTACTGTAATCTTCGTTCAGTAATTAAACAATATATACCTTTACGCAGTAAAAAAAGTGCAAGGTTTCCACTTTGGTATACGAAGGATCTAATAAAACTGTTAAATGAAAGATATAAAGTTAGAATTAGGTATAAAAAATATAGAAATCCTATGGATAAAATTGTTTTTGATATGCTAACTTTGAGAACTCGAAAAAGACAACAATCTTGTTACAATTATTATATAGATAGAATGGAGAATTGTATAATTAAGAATCCTAAATATTTTTGGACCTATATCAAACAAAAGCGAAGTAACCGGTGCAATATGCCTAGTGTCATGGTTTTCGAGAAGGAAAGAGCAACGGACAGTGAGTCAATTTGTGAACTTTTTAAACAAAATTTCATGTCAGTTTATCAGGCCAGTGATTATTTAAGTACTATTGAGAGCAAAGGCACTACAACAAAAGAAATGAGTTTTTTAAATCAAATTTTGGTTGAGGAATCAGAAGTCCGCTTTAAATTAAAAAGACTTGATATAAGTAAAGGCCCGGGCCCAGATGGTCTGCCAGCTGTATTTATACAACGATGCGCTAACCAGCTATCACTACCTTTACAAATAATTTTTAACAAATCATTGTCTACGGGTCAGTTTCCTACACAGTGGAAGGAAGCCAAAATAGTGCCCATTTTTAAAGATGGCGAAAAAAAAGACATAAAAAATTATAGACCAGTGTCGATACTATCAGTATGTGCAAAAATATTCGAAGCAATTGTACTTCAGCATTTGAGATACCATGCCAAAATCATAATTTCGAATAGGCAACATGGATTTGTTAAAGGAAGATCTACGAATACTAATTTAGTAACTTTTGTGAATAAAGTTATGGGTTACATAGATCGTCGAACTCAGGTAGACGCAATTTATACGGATTTATCAAAAGCATTTGATAGAGTGGATCATAGGATATTAAATAGAAAGTTGTCCGATATTGGGATCAACGGCTCTCTTTTAAAATGGTTCAACTGCTATGTGTCTAATAGAAAATCTTATGTAGCAGTAAATGGGGCTGTATCTAGTACCTTTATAAGTTCTTCTGGCGTTCCACAAGGATCCCACCTTGGTCCCATGCTATTTTTGATATTCATTAATGACATTACAACATGTTTTAGCCATTCTGAAGCGTATCTGTTTGCAGATGATTTAAAAATAATCAAACCTATTAGTTGCATTGAGGACCAAATATTACTGCAAAGCGACATTGATAGTTTAATTTTGTGGTGTAGAATAAACAAGATGAATCTAAATATTAGGAAATGTTTTCATATAACTTTCACACGCAACATAAATTTAATCACTACAACATACAATATAAATAAAGTTACTTTAAAAACTGCAGCTTCCATAAGAGATTTGGGAGTAATTATGGATAGTAAAATGAATTTCCAGGAACATATCTCAAATATTATCTTGAAAGCTTCAAAGTCACTAGGTTTCATAACTAGAAATACTAAACATTTTAAAAATTCTAATACTAAGATTATTTTATACAACACATTGGTAAGAAGCACCTTGGAGTATTGCAGCCAGGTCTGGGCACCTCACTACGAAGTACATAAGCATAGGATTGAAAGAGTCCAACGCAAGTTTCTTTTTACCATGTCTTTCAATATGAAACGACATTCTGAACTCCTCTCATATCCTAAAAGCCTGACATTTTTTAAGATGATATCTTTGGAGAAAAGAAGGCAACAACTGGATCTTATGTTTTTATACAAATTGTTAAATAACAAAATTGATTGTTCATATTTATTAAGCATAATTAAAATATCTGTGCCTAGTAGATTACCGCGAACTGGAACTTACAAACTGTTTTCTATTCCTTTAAACCGTACTAATCTGGGTAGTAACTCTCCAGTATCTAGAATGACAAAGTTATATAATTATTTACCTAACTCTCTTGATATAGACATTTTACATGATACAATTTACTCTTTTAAATGCAAGATCATTAAATATTTTACAAAGATGAAATAATTTAATTTTTAATTTTTTATTTTTACAAATATTAATTTATTATTTTATTTAATAAGTAATATTTCTTTTTTTTTGTTAAACGTCAGTCAGAGTTAGATTTTTTAAAGCAATTAAATTAGTATTTATAGTTAGGTATTTTGTTTTGTTTTTGTGTTTTTTGTAAATCTCCAAAAATGTTTTAATTGTATACAAATTTTATTCCAATTTAAATTTATTCCAATATAAATGTATTTTTGCCTGCATGACTGTTTGATAATTAATAATGAAAGTATATATATTATTTTTTTTTTAGCCAGTAAGTTAATGTTTTTGTTTCTATTTTTATTTTTGTTTTGTTTTCTGTTTTTGTAGGTTTGCTAACATTAATCATGCACTGATAAAATTCATGATATTGTATGTCACTAAAAATATATTCCATGTTAAAATAATATAGTAATTTTTTAAAATGTTGTATTGTATAAGCACAATTTTTACATAAGCCGTGATTGCCTATAAGAGGGAAGGCACACGAGTGATATTATAATAACAGAAATTGTACTAAGTGTGTGTGTACTTCCTGTTGGCTGTCCGAATAAAATAAATAAATAAATAAATA
>DWJS01000798.1:0-10214 GCA_018248975.1 Codatractus imalena | reverse complement strand
AGAAATTTCTTTGAAGGAATAGAATACTTAACAATACGGTGAAAACTGTATTTTGCAAGTCTAAAGTTTAAAATTATGGATTTTGAAATAACAAATTCTCTCCAAAATTCATTTATAAAAATATTTTAAAACGCAATTGACGTCTGTGGTCTTCGCTACACCATTCAGTGTGCCACACTGAAAGTACCGTGTTCGATTCCAGGGAATTTACAAAAGAAAATCTTAGTAGTACTTAAAAACAAATTTGTATACTTTTTTTTTAATATATTGTATATATAAAAAGATCTTAATATCCATATTCCTACCGAAGATCGACTCCAGATCTGTTCTTATTCCTGAGGACTCAATTTAAATATGTCATATAAGGGTATCTTACCATTCGTTAATATCCTGAAGACTTATGCCTCGTATAAGTGTCTCTGGTACACGTTTGACGACCGCGTGTACCGCGTGGCGGTACGATTACCACACCGGTCTGACGCGCCGAGGGTTCCGGGTTCGATCCCCGTCCAGTAATAAATCCAATGAATTTAGTGATTTGTTCTGGGTCTGGTTGTTTGTTTATCGTATATGTACATGGCATCCACGATACAGGGAATCCCAGTGGGTTTTTTTCTAATTGTGTAGTTGCTGTTGGCCATAGTGGCCTTGACAGCTTTACCGAGCTTTTTAAAGCAAGTCCCTGGCGGGACTTAAGCCTGGGGGGACAGAAGAATACAGACCAGTTGAACTAAGAATTAAAAACCCCAATGACGTAAAAAAACAACCAACTTCAATAGCAACATTTCCCATTGGAGTTTAATAAGTTCCCAGCTGTATCTTCGAAGCCCCAGGTACTATGCCAATGAAAAAATAATAGGACTTTGAAAGTATGTCCTTTAATGTAAGTCGGTGAAATCGAAGTCTTTTAAATACGCATTATCAACTCAAAAATTACACGGCAGATCTAGATCAAATTAAAATGATGCCACACGGAAAGCAAAAAAGATCCAAATCCAGTAAAAAATCTTAGGTAACACACATAAAAAGGAAAAAAGTCATACGAAGAGAGATCCCCCTCATTTTAGTCGGTTAATAAGCTAATGATTTTCAAAATACTGAATAGATCATAGCTAAGAACATACCCGATTCAACCTTTTCAAACAAAACCGACATCAAAGTCATCGGTTGGGAACCACACATACACGTTGTAACACTATGTGCGGGGTTCAAATAATAATAAACATCGCATACGTTATCCCAACGGCGTTGTTGTTCGCCTCTTTCATATGGAAATTTGGACGTCCTTTATATATAGAAGCAAACAGATTGTTTATTTATTAATCCAATGAATGTTCTGTATTTTAACAACTTTGAAAAACGTTTTACAAACTCAGAAGACTAGATTTAAGAAAAGTTGCTTTCTACGATCGTAGACCCATTAAGATTCCCTGTATAGAAGGTGCTATGTACACACACAGACACACAAACACCCAGGCCCAAAATAGAAATCTAAATTCATCGCCTAGATTTTTGGCTGGTCGGGGAATGAACCCGGAACCCTCTGTGTGTCAGACCGGTATAGTTACCGCGCCACGCGGGTCGTTTTAATGAGTAAGAATGTCACGTTACTTAAAGTTTCCCCTAAAAGTCGGGTATATTTAAAAGATTGCTCCCCCATAACCAAAAAGGTACCTAATTACGATCAAGAAAGGTCACTGTAACAAACCGAACTCCTTGGAAACCGAACTATTTTTATTTTTTTATAAGGATTCTGTCATTTCCGTCACTTGATCGCCCGTCTCTAAAATTACGCCATATTAATACAAATCTTTATCCCTCTGATCCCTCGCCTTCCTCTTTAGTCACTATCTAGAATGAAACCTGCAAACTACTAGAACAGAGCAAAAAACGTAGCTGTTGCTATTCAAGTCAGTTATTTTTATTATCGACCATGTTTATCCCACTGCTGGACACAAGTCTCCTCTCAGAGTGAGAAGGTTGTAGGCCATAGTACACCACGCTGACCAAGCGGATTGTTAGACTTCACACACCTTTGATAACATTTTTTTTGTTTTATGAACTCTTAGGCGAGTACGTTTCCTCACGATGTTTTCCTTCACCGCCAAGCAAGTGATAATTAATTGGTAATACGCACATATTTTTTGGAAAAATCACAGGTCTATCTAAGGTCTATCTAATCTAAGGTTTGAACCCAGGAACTCCTGTTTGAAAAGGCGAATTTTTTTAACCACTAGGCTATCACTGCTTTTAGCCGGTTATTTACATGTTAACCGTGGTATAAATAATGCCATGAATAACGCAGTATATTTTTTAGTTTAACACTTCTGTATTCGCTTCGTATTGTCGCTGCAGCAATTGCCTGTGGCCAGGCTGTAACGTACGGTTTACGACGGACGCCATCGATTTGTCTAGCCCGCTCTGGCCAAACGTGACCTAAAAAGGTTAGAAGTCTGGATTTATTCTAGACATTTCTAACAAGCTAACTTTGCTACCGATAAAGTTGTAATTAAAGCTGTTCTAGTTTGAGGTCGTGAAGTTAAAGGTACAGGTAAGACCTAAAGAGTACAATATCTTCTATCTTCTTTCTTACAATATCTTCAATGTCTATTCAAAGATTTTATATGCGAGACATACGCGCTTTAGCAATAAATGACGGCATGCCGTTATGCCGTTATGCATTTATGCCGTCATGCCGTTATGCCATAATTATTATTATAATTAAATAAATAAGATTATTTTATTCTATTATTATAATATCTACTTCTTGATGATCAATCTTTGATGTTTCGTATGTGCAAGGCGGCCCGTGACAGCTAACTTTCTTTCTCAAAGGTATTTTTAACATCTGAAATAAATCCAGGAGAGGGTTGGAGGCCATGAGTTTGTTACTGCTGTTTTAAAAAAGCGTCCACAACAAGTCAGAGGTCTGTTACGAATCCCAAAAAAGTAGAGCAAATACTAACTAGAGACTTTCCGATAAAAGAAATAAAAACCTAAATCAAAACAAGCACTCTATATACAACTCTCTACATCCCTATACATCATAACGGATCAAGTCACATACAAATACCTAAAGTACATTTGGAATGAAGGCCGTATTAGGGCACACAAAAATTTGGGGCATACTTAGGAAGAAAAAAAATGTAATGACATAAAAACATTTATGATTTTTGCCTTTCCAGGTCGAACCCGGAAGCCTCAACCACACCACCACGCGGGTCGTCAAAAATGCAAAAAAAAAGTTATGGCTTGGAAATTAATTATACTTGGTGTTTGTAGAAGCATACGCGAGCGCAAGAAATTGGTCCATTCCCGATCATAGTTTTGTGTCCTCCCAGGCTTGAGCCCCGTCAGGGGCTTGCCTCAAAGAACCCAGTGAAGCTGTCAAGATCACTATGGCCATCTACACAATTCGAAAAAAAGCAAGAAATTGCAAGTTTATTTTTTTCACCCTCGACGCAACAATGTGACATAAGTTTAACCTACGTATGGGTGTACCTTTGGGTGTATCTGTGTGTATCCGAGTATCCCAAAAACTGCATCTTCTATGCACATGTATGTCTGTATGTCTGCGTGTCTATATATATATGTGTCTTTGTGGCATCTTCTTAGCGGATGAGCTAATATTGACTTTGTTTGCTCGTAAGGTAGCTTGATTTACGAAAATCTGTTCAGCCGTTTGAAGATCATACCTTATTCTTCAGAAATATTTTGTTCTATACTATTCAGTGGCGTAGATATGTCACCAGAACAGCAAGAAGCTATATAAACACAAATCGAGGTCCTATAATTAGTCAATTAGTAAACTAATTAGGTACTAAATTACATTACAAAATTAAAATTACAAAATTAACTTTAAATGACGTTCCAATTTCAGTTCAAAGTAAACTAAAACTTTAACTTAGAATAAATAACAGTAAAAAAGATTTCAGTTAAATTAATATTTTTTTAAATATAATTTACAATGTCGTTCATGGAGGCCGAGGGGCTCTTTGAGCTTGGGGGCCCCGGGGCACTGCCCCTTTGAGACCTACGATAGCTACGCCACTGTAGGTGCGAACGGACCTACTGCGAAATGTCGATTTATTAGAAGGTACCAGCAAAGCATGATACTTAGGAGTCAGTGTGATAACGACAGTCGATACATATTGTAGACTAGCTATTAACATATCTGTGCGAGTTTCTTAGCTGCACTGGGACGTTAAAAGTCGCCCAAGTAGGTACGAATCGGCCTCGCATATGATAGGTTCCGTACTAGCAGCATTAATATTAAGCAAATCTCGAACGTCTCGAAAACACGTTTGTAGCGGTATTCGCAACATAATATACAAGTAGGTACCGTCGGATACAATAACAAAATATAACAAACTTCAGGCGGGTAAGGGCGCATCGCCGCAATGGCACAACAGATAGCGTGGATTCTTATAGGTGACTTTTTATAGCGTAATTATTATTATATTTATAGGGTACTTTTTAAAGCTTTTATTTTACTATTTGATTTTTTGTGATTTGCCTTCAAACCGGTCATAATAAGTAGTCACACTCTGTGAACATCTAAAGTGTCTATTACGGTTCATAGGATACATTTCTGACACACGAACAGATGGACAGACACACAGATGACCAGACAGACAAATTGACGGAGCCTCAGTAATAGGGTCTCATAACCTTTCGCGTATGGAACCCGAAAAAGCCACATAATTACATAACCTGATATTAAGTTTATCTTGTGTCTTATCCTTCACTTCAATCAATGTCGGACCACCTTGGCTTGTTAAAAAACCTACATAATTTACCTTTCCCTAGAAATACATTATATTAACATCTGTCATCCCTATCGTACCATCCCCTTCATAGGTACGAGCTTCCAACAAGGTGTTAAAGATAATGAAATATAATGCGCCCACAGAAAAAACCTAATAAACACAACCAAATAACACGTAATGGGAAATAAAAGCCATAAAGGTATTAAACTCCGAGGTAAAAAATACCGGCGCCCTTCCGCCCCCCGAGTTCCTACCGCTAAACATTTCTAAGAGAATGTCGCCTTAAGAATAGCTTAAGCGGCTAATAGTTTTATGACACGCATAACCGAAATCTGTATCACCACGGAATTATCTTCTTTATTGTGACGTAACAAGGTGTATCTTCGGAGTCGGAAGTGGACGGAAATGACAGTCGCGAGCATTATAGCGACATTAGGGGTCGTAAAATGGTAGATAGGTGCGCAGGGGTGCGTTGGGGCGCTGGGCGTGTTCGTTATAACGAAATAGAGGCCCGGGCCTGAGACCGTGCGAACTCCGCTTAACGCAATAACATTTTAATTTGCACACGAAACTCACGCTGAGATCCAAAATTACGGCGCGAGGGCGGCGTGTGCAAAGAAATCGAATTACGGGGATATTTCATGCGCTTTCCAATGATAAATAGCAGCCGAGATTCGGATATTCGAAATTACGGATCAGATGATGCATTACGAAATGCAATACCGTTAATGTGAGTGGGTACCGAGAACTGGGTAAGCAAAAACAATGGGGAAAGTCGATTTACAGATTTCAGGTATATGTGTACAAAATTATTGAATTAATGTAATAAAGGAAGGTGCTATAGATACTTAAAGGTGATAGAAGTCTCTCTGCTTGGTTTTCTTTACGAAGGTAGGTTATAGGTACCTACTAGTGCCATTTCCTACCATATGGTTACAGACAATAAGTACGTGTTTTACCATTTTCCTTTTTCTTGTTACACCTAATTTATGAAAATTGACCTATTGCTAGATTAGGTTATTGTTATAGCGAAACCCGTATTAATAGGCGGAATAACTACTAAAACAACACCGATTGATTCAATGCATCACCTGCTTCCACGCCTCTGGGATCTTTTTGAGCTTTTATGTTGCCATATGCATATGGGCTCCCTTCACATAAATTGGATGTCTGTTTTCATTTTAGAACCATGGCCTCTTCCCACAACTGAGGAGGCCTGGAGAATTTCACCACGGGGTTCTAATGTGCATCAATGAAAGACATGAATAGGATGTTAATTGTGAGTTTTGATGACGATACGGTAAATGATTGAAGCCTTGTATTAGCATCATTATCATCATCAACCATTGTTCCTTATCGCTAGACATTGATCTCTCAGAATGAAAAGGAACCGAAGGAAGGAAAGGAAGGAAAAACTATCATAGGGCTAACTGCTGTTTGGTAGAAATTTACCTGTTTTTTGTTACCTCAAACTCACAGCTCAAAGCTCTCATCTCTCAATCCTGTTCAATCCTGGAACACTTACCGCTGGCAACTATAACATACGAGAATGTATACGCTGTGTACGTGTAGTTTGGCCGGCGTCTGATGAAGGGCGGAAATAGAGGAAGTTAGCGACGCCGGCGTATCCATATCACTGCTAGATTGAACTGAACCACTCCTAATACATAAATGGTACTGGTCGCCGTACAGTTTTCAAATTCGTGTCTGTGCGTCTGCTTGTTAGTCCGTCTGTCCGTATGTCACAAAAGTATTATTTGTAGACTTTATAATATGGAAATTATTCATCCAGTAATATTTCGCCTATACGGTGGAATAACTGAATTACTGAAAAACAAACCTAGAGCATATGGAACAGATTCACAAGTGATTTGTATGTTATGTTGTGTGTACCTCCTTAATTTAATAAATCTCCGAATACTATGATAAGTTCTTGTTTATTATTATCTCTATTAATTCTATGATTCTATTTACTTTCGTACCATATTTTATTACTAAGCTGTTTTACTGTACGAACACATGTTAAAACAATCGAATTTACATTACTTTTAATGTTATTTCAGATATAAAACAAGATAAATGAGTTTATAAATTAATTATTAAGTCTTAAGTCTAGACAGGCGTAATAAACAGTTGTTACACGCAATAACTAACTGCTTAAAATGTACATTAATCTTCTGTAACAAGATATTCAATAACTGTTTCTTAGTGTCATGAATTACATATTGTTCATTTCCGTATATACACAATGGAGTTAACTATAGTGTGTAATAATTTATCAATTATGAACCAACATCTAACTATTAAAGTCTCACGAAGTAGAGTATGAAAATAAATTGATTTTGGTCTTGTGTGTATTTTATTGCCTCTCATTTTATTGGTTTCTTAAATACTCTTGAGTACCTAGCTACGTATAAATTTTATATGGAAAATGACCAGGAAAGAAAACACTTGTCTTTTCAAGCACACGAAGAGACCGTTTGACCCTTCTTTATATAAATGTCTTATCTACAACATTCGGAATGGCTCTTGGCAGACCGTTCGCTTAAAATTCCGTCTGCGCGCTGTACGTGTTCTGGATTCGTTGCTGTTGTAGAGTATCTATCTTTTATTTATTTTTGGTATGTAGCAAAATCTGCCAGGTGGTAGAACTCGATTAATTCGACTGGGGAGGTACCACCGCCACCCTCATAATCCTCCGGCGTGGTTGCCGGAATGCTTAAATACGAGGCGAACATCTTAGTCCTCAGAGGCAGCAACGCATATGTGGTCAAACTTAGGTATGATTTATTGTACTTGGGGTGATTGTTAATGTCCATGGGCGGCATTGACCACTTACCATCAGGTGGACTGCATGCTCGTTTGCTATCTTTATACGATAAACAAAATCTGACTTGGTCGTGCAGTGTTGTTTTTGGTCTTGCGATTGTGTAATACCAATCATCATCGACCATTTTGTCCCACTGCTGGGCACAGGTATACTCTCAGAGTGAGAAGGATTTAATACCAATACCAAAACGATGGAAGTAATACCAATACCAAGACGAAATCATATATATCAACCAAGAATACCAAGACTATCTAGGTCATCATTTTGGTCTAGCTTTGCTCGTCACTAATTTCTATTTCATTTTAACTGCTGTAGGTAAGTATGGTTTTGGAGACGGTGTTTAACTTAATTTTACGTGTTCTTAAAACACAGGATTTTTTTATATTTTATATCTGTTTTCTAAGCTTTTCGCAAATAAACAATATCGGTAATAAAAATAATTTATAGTTGAATTAAAAAATACCAAAGTGGCTTTATCTATATCAAACCAGAATCAGTACCCAATTATTAGCAATACATTGTTAGCTTACTAATATATTTTTATTATTTATTTGAACACCCTGTAAATGTAGCAAACACTTCCTGTACGAAGCAGCATTACAAAAAACGTTCACGCTCGTTTGTATTCAGAAATCTGAGCGCAATACTCTAATTACCAATAAGAACTGCATGAATTATTTTAAATTCCTTACAACTTATAAGCAAACGACGAGGAACGGTGTTAGAAACTAAAAAAACGAAGTAATTTGAAGTGTTTCAAACAACACATAAAAACCTTTTAAGAAGCTCATCATATGTAATTAACTGTAGGTATATAGAATACATAGAAGATATACCTACAGTTGTTACAAAATAGATACTTAGTACTAATTATCAAATATTTTTAAAATATTTTACCTAAAAAGTTAATCAATTTTTAATAAAGAAAATATTCAATTATATCCATTATCCATTATCCATATCCATCTATCCATCTAACCATAGCCATTTATAAAATAAGGTAGCTTCCACACAGGCTTCAAAGGGGGCGTAAGATTGTAGTACCTAACATAAATATAATCATTTTTCCTATATAGTAGAAATAGCAATCGGACATGCACGCCATCTGATGTCAGACAAACCCATTGCTATCCGTTATCAAACGTTACTCATCATTAACGGTAATGCCTAAAATAATTTTAAAATTAATTTACCGCAAAATGCAAATCTTGGCTCATGAATTACGCACAAACCTACCAAAACTACTTATTAAGTCATTTTATAACATTTAATGGAATGCAAATTACTTTAGTGAAATACAAAGCACAGTTTGATTTTATTAAGGCGATTGTGTCGATATGGTTCTAATGGTTTCCACACAATTCGGCCACACACAGCACTCGCCGGCCCGCGGCGCCAAGCTCCGATCTGTTCAGGGTATTGTGGCTAAACCATTATTCATAAATAGCCTTTTCAACTGCACTGTGCCGACTCCAAACCGAGATTGTATTAAAACAAATAGCCTATTACAATACAGTTGAACTCGGGAAAATCCTCCAAGCTTCCTTCCCTATTGAATTGTATTTGCAGTTGCCAGCACACTATCGCATAATTGTATTTTAGTATCTGGAATCTGCTATTAGCTAAGTAACCATTACTATCCATAGACATCCGTGACGTCTGAATACTCTAAAAATTTTATTGGGAAGCAAATGCTCCTTTATTAAGGGAAATAATGTTTTTAAGCATGACTTTACGTAAGACATTACCAAATACCAACGGATGTAGTACTAGAATATGACTTGAATACTCCAACTATGTCTACTCAATTTTTTAAATGTATTAAAAAGTGTATGTGAAAGTTGCACTTCCCAAATTTTAGTCTAACTCACAGAGAAATGTAGGTACCACACACAAAAAATGTATGTTCATTTTTTTCTAGTCTAGACAAGAGAAATGTACCACACTGTATGTTATTTTTTTTCTAGTTAGACTAGAGAAACAGGCCACACTGTATGCTAATTTTTTCTCTAGTCTACACTAGAGAATTGTACCACACTGTATGTTAATTTTTTCTCTAGTCTAGACTTCATGTTTTGACTTCAACTTCATGGATCTATGGTCTATATATTCATCAAAAATAAATTTATATATCATTTATTGTTCAATTTGGAACAATTACAAATTCAACAGAAGGTAATAGCAGTTGGGAAGCAATTAACTAAAGTAATTAGTGAGTTTATTGACCAAACTATATGATGCTATTGGATCAGGAAAGTGGGAAAGTATACAATATTATTTCAGACGTGATGAGTGACAGATGTACCGATGAGGACAGTCGGGAAGACCGCTACGATTCCATAGCGCGGGGCATTCGGGATATTCACTTGGACTCCAACGTCACGCGGAATGCTGGTAAGCGAAACCCTCTCTCCTCTCCCCACACACACAAACACCTCCGGGCTGGAGATGGTCCGAGATCCTCTCCTTCGTCTACGTTTTTTTAAATAGATACAATTTACGTGTTATATGACCAGTATTCATGACCAGTAAGTATCTCTTTAGGGCGTCTAATTATTATGTATGCCGTGCTCACCTTTAATTGTGGGGACACGACGTTTTATTCACTACATTTT
>DWJS01000797.1:0-10214 GCA_018248975.1 Codatractus imalena | reverse complement strand
TTCGAAAATAAATAAGATGTTGACAGATATGTAAGGTACAGCTTGGAATGTGCAATCATTATAATGCGATAACATGTAAATACATTCATACGAGACAAACTTTGATTTTGATAACTGATCTACTGCGGTATGCTGCATTCAATGTTAATTTGCAACAGTAATTTTGTGTAAGTCATATTAAAAACCCATTTCGAAAAATCTATAGCGTTAATTTTAATAAAAAATCTTTATATCGTACCTTTAGAATTAAAGTGACAGAAATTAAAATTGTCAGAAAATGAGGTCGTTAACACAACTATTTTAATCAATCTGATCCTGTATATGTGGTGAAGCAATAAAACTACCCTTTTATAAAGCACACTTATTATTTTTTTGTTTTCACTTATTTGTACCATTTTAATTACGTTATGAAATATGTTCTTAAATATAATTATTTCATTATTTTACGAAATCATCAAGTTTTTACCGTAATAACAATGTAAAAGATTTTGCTTGTCAAGTGCATATTAAGCATTACCTCCAACTTTACCTACATAGGTATTATTGCGATGAGGTCATTCACACTGCAAGCAAGCGAACGTCTCTTGTTCGTATATGCATATTATTTAACAAATAAGAAATGTACGTACGTAAATCTTTGAGTATATAACATGCGCTATACAATTTTCTAACATGACAGGGTATAATTTCTGTACGAAGAATATTTTCACGAAAGTCGACTTGTACAGACAAGTGGTTGGATGGCGAAAGTATTTACAGTAAATGACGGTAATTTGCTGTTTCATACCAATATAACAAGACAATTGTCAGTTATGGTTTTATATTTTTTACTTGCTCTGTTTTGTTTATTTACATATTTTCATACATACATACATACATTGATTAATTGTTTTTTTTTTTGCATTTTTTCGTTACCTAATATTTCCTGCGCTTAAGGCACGTATTTTAGTGTTTACTTGTTTAGGTTTTCATAAATCCGTGTATTATATAAAGGCAACAATTTATAGAAAAAAAAATACGTGCAATTTGAAGTACATATAGTTTTCAACGCGATTTCTTTATTAGTAGTCATTAGTAGTCATTAGTAAATATACATATTTTTAACATTCATACATACATAAGGTAATAACATGTATGTAAATTATTAGAGATCTGCATAGCTATGCGTTGAATATTTATTCCTATTTTTTATTCCAAGTCCTCTTGGAAGCAACATTACCTCGATTAATACTAGACCAAGTGTATGAATATTAGTGCGTGTCCAATTTTATATGGATGTTTTGCATATGTATATTAATATGTTACGACGTAATAAGGCCGTTAATCTCTTAACGAGTTATGTAAGATAACAAAACTCGAAAATCTCCACTACATTTTGAAACCGGTACGATTCGTGTCAATAATCTCGTGGGTGGATGTTTCTTTCAATAGAAGAAAGTGTGTTATATCTGTGTGGGTTGTAATCGCGAAGTATTTACTGTCAAGACTGAGTGGATAATAAGTTGGTAAACTATTTAACACTGTTACGTTTCGAATGTTGAAATAAATGGCGATTGATGAACAAATCCATATTCCACTTTCCACACGATACAAATGAATAATTCAGACATTACTATTTCAATTCTTATACCTATATTGTTGTGATTTAGGTAGAATTACTAAGGTGTTTTATATACTTCTAATGAAACGTTATGATTGTTACGCTAATATTGTTAATTACGTCATTGTTAGTTGTCGCTGAACCTATTTACCAAATTATAATTACTCGTAAATAATGTATTCGTAAGTATCAAGTTTCTAACGAAGATTAAAATTACCAAGCATTCTGTTAAAGTTTAGGTTGTCATCGAGTAGTCAGATGTCTTCCTTATATAAAGTACCGTTTCAAAGCACGTCTCCGGGAATCCTATAGCCAGACACTCCCACGGTTAATTTATTGCTTCCTCACCTTCTAATTGTTCTACGAATTGTATAAAATCAACTAAGTTTTTTCTTTTTGGGTGGCGGTGATAATAATAGACTTTATGTTAAGCAGTCGTTAAAAGAGAGCTTTAGGTGCACAGAGTTCAATGGTTATTCGATTATTCATGTTTATAACAGTTCGTACACAGTTCGTATTATAGTATCTAATTTATATAACATTACATAGCAGTAATAAGCCCGAGAAGGAAGAGAGTATTATCAGAACTAAGAACAGTAAGGTATAATAGATTAACTATTAAACAAAATGTTGGTTATTTTTTTATGATTGGTTCATGAACAGTGACTTAATAAGTTAGGACTTTTGTCGCATATACAAAAACACTCCCGTCGACAGCCTGGAGCACCCTGGTCAGCATATACCAGAAGTAATCGTACCGTTTCCGATTCGCAAGGAATCAAACCGCAAATCTTACAGCGAGAAATAATGGTAAGGAAAAGATCCCCATTTCTCGTATCAATGAACACAGCTGTTAATCTTTGAACTCTGCGTTTAACGAGTTTACGTGCATGTCCAAGATTTTTCTCGTTTGCCCACGCCACCAATTAAAAATATTTTTGTGTCCCAGTTTACACTTCAAAGACTCCTTCGAAGTATTTTAATTTTTATTAAATTATTAAGTGTACCAATAATTTCACATGCGAGGAATCACTTCATTAAGCTGTTTACGGCAGAGAAATGAAGTTGACAATACTTTACACGATTAATTAAATGTAAATTTTTACGAAGATTTTAACTAATACCTTTTTTATTAGGTCTTTTGGTCTGTGGTCTAAATATTCAAGGGACCATTTATAAGTACAGATTGAAAAATATATAAATATGTTTTTGTAAAAAATATTACCGTTATTTCGGTATAATGTTTTGAACAAGCGGGGATTGTAAGATGATTGTGGGATTTTCCATACTTAACCGAACATCACATTACAACATCAATATGTTTGATCACGGATTCGTAACATCAAAGATCGAACTAGCAATGGTCGCGCAAACACGTTCTATAAGAGGAACGCATCATATATCGAATTTAGGTAAGCTACTAACCTGTAAGAACTTTACAAAAATTGACATAGTTTTGCTTCATATCTTATAAAATACATCGTATATTTTAAGATTCTACTTTATAATTGGTACTATGTTAATTAGCTGCTTTGTAGAAAGTCTTAACTTTACTAAATCTGAATACACATATGACACATTCATTGACAAATATTTATTAGCGAATATAAGAGGCTTCTAAATTATACAAAAAAAAATGACTATATTTCGGAGAACTGTTTGATTTTAAGTGGGTGTACTAAAATGCTGACTTGCGGTTATGAGGTAATCAGAAAGTTGCTTTATTTGCCCGTCTTAAAATTCGTGAGTCACAAGAGGCTTTTATTATTTTCTAATGTTTAGCCGATTATTGTTTTGCACAATAGAACGCTTTCTTTACGCAATTTCTATTGAGATTAAGCTGTTCGCTCTTCAAACTGTCAATAAAATTGGATTTGTAGAGATTATTTTAAGGATAGTTATGATTCACTTGTTACGTAACAGTCGTGAGGTCTCTCTGCTCTAAAAGAATAATATTTATTTGCTTGGTTATTGTTAAAATGAAATGTCAATTTATCAATAACAATTTTATTGCCCTGAAATCTTTTCAAAGCGCACTTTAATTCATTCATTTTAGTTATGTTTGGTTGTTGAGGCGTTCATTATATTGCAGTCACTTTTCTGCTTTATTTACTCAAAATTAAATCTGTGCATAACTTTACAAATAAGTGCATGAGTTTACAAATGTTTTCGTCTGAGATTGGTAGTGACGTAGTGTAAAATATGAGGTATATAAAGGTGTCATGTCGTATGTGACTTTGTATGAGTTCAATTCTACTTAAACACAAGAGGTGATAGGTCTGTTTCAAAATGTTGTTACATAGGTATAATAATTTAACCCAATCTAATTCAATGCGAGAGACTTTAATAATCTAGCTATTACATCATCGAAAAACACTTGAGAATATAAGTGTACCTAAGCGTACGAATGTTTAAAGTAAACGTAAGCTCAAGGTGTGGTTAGCAAGACAGGTCAATAGCTTCTGCTGAGTACTTCACGCTCAATTACACAATTTGGTCTCATAAAAATGCTTCACCCATTGTTCTGTGAAATTGTAGAATTTTATGAGAATTTTTCATCCTAATATTCCATTGTGGTATTGTCTTCTCAATAAAAACTTGGTATATCCTAAATTAAAACTGCGCTGTTGTTTAGTGATTTTAGTTTATTAACTCACAATGTATTTCTATACGTATTGCTTATTGTGATTGGAAAATGAAGGCTTTGCGCATTAATCTGTGTGCAGAATGCCGTGCAGAAATAGTTAACTTTATAATTTTCTGTGAATGTACGTCAAATCTATCTACATGCACATCACACACTATAGTTACCTGGAAGACATCATCAGACTGTTCACGGTTGGCCTCCCACTCAGGCGAATCCACAAACTGGTACGGCTGTATGTAATGTAGATGAGTTTCGTCACAGCTTACGCGCATCCTAAACAAATCATCCTATATGAATTTACTTGTAGTGGTGCACACTTGCTATATTAGTAAGTATTTGTAATTATAAAAAAAACATTTTACTGTACAATACATATGCATATATTCAACTTTAGCATCAAGAGGTTTGCGAAAGTATTTATGCTCTGTGAGTTTCTATAGCCTTAATTGATTTCGTTGTACATAATTTATAATGTAAACATGTATAGTAATAATTATCTTATGATATAATAGTTTTACTAACTCTGTTGCCTATAATAGTGTAATCTAGAAAATAAAAATGATGCTTCTATAAATATTTAGTCATTCGATGTAATAAAAATATGCACTAATTAATATAGTTCTTATCGGTGTCATTACATATTCTCTAGTGGTTTTTGCGGGAATTGAAAGTGTTAATAGACTCGCTTTCATTAGCGTCATTAGACCAAGCCCAAATTAATATGTTGTTTGTTTACGACCATCGAGACAACATTTACGATTCAGGCTTGCGAGCTACACCATTGATATCCAAATAACGTACTGCTTACGAATTTTTGCAGAGATGGAGTTTCTTTATCAGTATTATATGGTTTTAAAAGAGACCAGTTTTAGAAAAATTCTGAACATATAAATGCATATATTTTATTTTTGGTGAATACAAACTATGTGTAAGATTCTGACGCCTGTGCTGTACACAGCCAAAAGAAAATGTATAATGAAAATCTAAATATTGACACACTTTGTTGTGTGCGGCATATTCCTCAATGTCTAAGGATTATAATACAAATCTTGGCAGAGGTTTTGGGGTAGCGGCCAATGCCTTGTACATTTTACGCACCGAGATAGTGTGCCATTTCTCATAGTGTTCTGCTTATTCGTCAGCGAAAAGTAAATTATGTGGGTAAGTTTCAAAATACTGCGACATGCCAGCTTTTAACTTAAAACATCCTTTTAGAAATGGAGGGCATTCACTAAGTAGTAATGCTGAACTATATTGTGTTATGTAATATCATGGAATATTAAAAAATGTCTACAAAGTTCTAATGATTCTATTTCACCTAATCAACATGTATTCTTGTTAGTGTGATAGATATACGAATAAGTGATACAAATATGTATGACTTGCACTACTTTCTCAAGCCCCAAGACAGCTAAAAGTTGTAAGAGAATAGAATAGTGTATTCGATGTATGTAAACAAAATACGCAGAACATTGAAGCGCAGTTAAGAATTCAAGATTCTAAGCGTGTTCCATATTGAAATTGTTGTGAATGTCCAGCGCGAAGGACATTTCGAGGATTATCACGAATGTCAAACTGGTCCACTGTAATGATGACATCATCATCATTTGCCAATGTCACATTTGGGATCACTTCACTGTTTATTTTTATGTGTTTTCAAAATAGTCAATAATAACTATGTACACGTAGACCACTTGATGTTCTTTAATGTTATTTTATTCCCGATTATGTCGAAGCTAAAATGAAGAGTTATGGGGATGCATAGAGGGCAACTATGTACGTTCTGTTGTTCTGTCATAACTTCTAAATTATTTATCTTAATTTGATAAATGAGGTATCAGGATCAGGACGCGTACAACACGCGTCCTGATCGTCCGCTGATTATAGGTGACATCACAGTAAATTGGATATGACGCCCTCTAGAGGACACGAAGTAAACTAAAAAATATGTCTCCGTCGTCTAAATTTATAAACGTTAAATAAAAACAAAATATTTGCGTCAAGGCCTCTCAGGTCGGCTCCAACGTTCACACTACGATATGTTACCAGTCATATCGTCGACTATACAAATTAATTTATCATACGTCCGTGTGTCCATCAGTCATATTCAGACGTCCGGCACCTGTGCGGCCCCGTCGCCTACGCTCAATATCGCCATCGAGAACGATATGTTACGTGAATGGAACTATTTTTGCATGAAGTAAATCTACTTCGATGAATGTACCTAATGTTTATTGGCCACTGCCTCCCATGGACATCTGTAATCAAGACAATATAGTCCTAATCATAGTCATAGTCCTACCTGAGGCTAATTGCAGATACGGTGCTACCCCTGACGACTAATTTCGAATGCCTCGTATATGTGTATATTCCTTATCATACCCTTCAGTCTAACGGCAGCCTCGTAAAAGACCAAAATCCTTTCTACAGTCATAGACCCATACTAAAATTCACTATTCGTGGGTGCCAGACATTCACATAGACAAATATATAAATACTCACACCAAAAACGGATATCCCTGTCAGGCTGATCGATCCTGGAATCCTGCTTAGAACGGTATATAACACTCCGGCACACGGATAAAATATCTCCATTCATTCATAGTTTAAACGTCTTTCGGGCCGGGATCTAACAGGAAACCACTCAACAGACATACATTACGACATGTCGATACGACCTGACGTCCACGACTTTGCTTACATAGAATTAAGATTTTTACCAGGTGGTAGAACTTGTTTATTTCGACCGGGGAGGAACCACCGCCACCTTCATAATACTCTGTGAAGCAATTTTTGCGTTTCGGATTGGAGAGGCCTAGTTGCCAGCTATACTTAAATACGAGGCGAACATCTTAGCTCAGGGGTAACAGCTACCCCACATTAGCGTAACTGAGCTAAGCCGAGGTCCGTACCTCATAGGGGATACCCTTGGGTCAGCCGCAATCCCAATTTTATAAGAGGAAGACGGCCAGGACTCCGGCACTTCTTTGGGTTCGTAACCTTCCCTCCCACCAGCGAAGGCGGACGGTCAAGGAACCCGGAAACGGGGTCCAAAACCATCCCTCCCTTCCTGAACATAGTCTTCTGTCCCCCCCGGCTTGAGCCCCGTCAGGGGCTTGCCTCAAAAAACCCGGTAAAGCTGTCAAGGCCACTATGGCCAACAGCTACAAAACAATTCGAAAAAAAAGGGTAACAACGCATCTGTGATGAATCTTAGGTATGATTTAATTGTTCTTAGGGATGATTACTGATGTCAATGGGCGGCATTGACCACTTACCATCAACTTAAAAACGTAACATAGAAACCTACAAGTAACTATTGCATTTATAATATTAGTTTGGATATTAGAAAATGTTTAAATTTCAATTTCCCTCACGTACAAAACCCTTTCATCGCATGACCTACAAAGCATCGATCGCCAGTAACAGGAATCGCATCGGTCCCTGGAACCAACAATGGCCAGTTGTCGAGATCAAAAGGCACAATACGAAAGCAATTGTTCTCGGAACCGGTATTGCCGAATGGTTATTTTTAAACCTTCGCTTTATTAGGGCACTGAGGTCGAATCGACCGGCACATCGATACTACGATTATTTTTAGGGTGCTTTAACAGAAGTGTGCCAACGGGACCCTGTTAATGAGGCTCCGCTGTTCGTCAGTCTGCCTGTCACAAGGCTCAATCTTTCGAAGCTTAATACATAAACACTTGAAAAATTCACAGTGTGTAATATGTACTACAGCAAATTATTAGGGTAGTTCGAGAATAAGTAACACCACACAGTCTTGACACACTTTACATTTATTACGACCGGCGAATGACAGTAATTCTGCACTTAAACTCTAAACACACGCTTTTATAATTTCTCTCCATCCCCTCCATTCTCATCTCACTAACGAGATCAGCCATCTTTCTATTCGACCTGTATCCTGCCATCTCTTTAGTGAGAAGTGTACTAGCTTAAATTAGTAACAACGCCATCTAGGTAAGAACAACAACAACTAACACTAACAATTAACAATCTATTGATTAATTTTAAGGCTTGAATTGAATCTATTATTTTATCGAACTAACATAATATACTAACAAATTATAATAAAATGAAAGCTTTTAAAAATAAAAAAGTTACCTATAATAATTCACGCCGTCTACTATGCCAATGCGGCGATGTGGCATTACCCACATAAAGTGTGATATCGTGATATTATGCGATATCCGGTGTTATTTTTATACGGGTACGAGTAGCACTTGCCGTTACAAACGTGTTTTTGTTTGGCCTTTTTTTAAATCTTAATATCGTTGGTACGGAACCCTAAATGCGCACTTAGCCGTATTTTTATTATAGAAAAGTAGCAATCGAACATACAGTCGACCTGAAGGTGGTCACTGCTGCCCATGGACAACTTTGATCGACTTCCAGTAAGAGAACCTTGTACGAGGCACATACCCACGGCGGCCGTGACCATTAACTATGAGAATGATTGCTCGTTACTCATTTAATTAAATACGTAAAGAATCGTATAGTCATACAACTTCTCAAATATACCTCAGAATCAAACCTCGGACCATCAGAGCATGAAGTCACTGCTGAGCTACCAGTGATCATACGCCTTGGCAAACTCCTTTATAAACTGTCAATAAATCACACGAATCATAACTCGTTAATCACAAAATCCTCGGAACTCAAATCAATTGTTCCAGGAACGTAATTATTTAAACTTAACTAACTATATATAGCTTAACCGACGACCCGTGAGAGCTTAGTGGTACGAAATTTTGACTCTTAAATATATAGAGATGAAATTCGCACTATGATTTTATAAAGCTCTCGCATACAAACAGACAAAAAAATCGTTCAAGAGCGAGTTCGTATTGCACACTAAGGATACCACCGTCATCAAGATCGAACAAAAAACTCCGAATAAAAACACTATGAGAAATATGAAAATACCGCTGTGTATCGTGACAAAATATTTTGATATCACGTATCATGAGGGTAGTCGTACAACGCCACAATGTCAACATAGGTCGCGTGGATTTATATAGGTAATTAATATATTTTTATTGAAGCTTTAATTTCCCTTTTTTACTATTTATTGTCAAAAGCGACCACAGGCCACTGTAAAATTTTAAGTGCCTACCTACGGGGACATCGCCGCAATGCTTCAATAAATAGCTTAGACTCTTAAAAGTAACTATTATTATTTTTTTACCTTTTATTTTTCAATTTTACTATAGCGGCCATACACAGATACACACAGTGAAATAGAGTACGGATGTAGTGATGGTACTACCATAAATAATATAGTTGAATGACTACATGTTATCGTGTTCGATCTAAGGTATGATATTTTTGATGTCAATATGGACACGGGTATATAAATAATATTTTATCGGCTTCGGTTACGGATATGAAATTAGTATTCGCAATATCCGCTTGTCTCGGATAATTTCGGATAATCGGATCGATTGTTTTCGGATATAAGCTTATTTGGTTTTAGTAAAAGAGAAATATTTGATTAAAAGGTAACAATAATCGGGAAATATTTTCAAGCTTTTGTTATAGAATTCGTTTACGGTTCCAGATATACTTTTATTGCGGATATCCTACAGTTACGGTTACGGAACTCCACAACATCCCTGATTCGACCGAACGATAATATTTCAGTTCAGAGAGTAAACAAAATCTAGAGTACAGTTCCCCGTGACGAATACCATGAAAGCTCTGTTTTGATAGCAACCGTCTATGTGGGGCGTTCCCACGTGCCCGTTGCGAATAATTCACGTCGGATGTCGAATAAATCTCGCGTTGACCGGGATTCTTGTCTAGTCCTAATCCATATTCTATATTAATAAAAATGTCGGTTTGTTTGTCTATGCTTTTAAAATACGTTATTACGGTCCGGCTGACGAAAGGCTTAATTCTTTGTTATTACATTGAGTTTGGCGCCATCTCTTACCGGATTGC